>JAQZBX010018329.1:0-34736 GCA_029593785.1 Cabassous unicinctus | reverse complement strand
ATGGCTAAGAGACTTCAAAGTGAGTTAGAAGTCCATCTCAGAGGTAGCGTTTATGCACATCTCAACAGGATCTCTTTGACAGCCAAGTAGATACCACCCCAAATAATGACGCTCCTCAGGGATATGGAAGACATCCAGACACTATAGTCAGGGCAGACAGCTCAGGAATTTAGGCTCTTCCCAGTGGGTCCTAATCTGGTATTTATGCTCCCCAGTGTGACTGAGTTAGACTCAGCAGTGGTTTCCCTATGCATGACTCTTCTGTCCTTCTAATTGAACCTATAATTAGTACTAGAGTTGGTAGGTGTACATCCAAGAGACTTAAACCTTTGGGCTGTCCATGTGCCAGCTGAGCCCTAAATCTCAACAGAGTTGCTACACCTACTGTCCAGTTCAATGGACTCACCCAGGACAACTAACAGGAGGAGATGATGAGCAAACAACATACCAAGGAAACAAGAGTGCCTACAAGTGCAAGCAAGAGAGTCCCATCCATCAGATATATGGGGTTGAAGCCCCCCTCAATTAATGGTGGAGTGCACATTACCATCCCAGAGTCCTCAGGATTGGGAAATGAACTATGGACTAAAAATAAACTTACTGGTATTCTACTATAGACTTATTGTGATTCTAGCAATGGAAGAAATACCATTGTTGTAAAGGCAGTGACCCATGGATGTTCTGGTGTTAGGGAAAAGGAAAAACAGGTGTAATAGGGGGCATTTTTGGGATTAGGGAGTCATCCTGAATGACATTACAATGACTGATACAGGCCATTATATATCCAACCATAACCTACAGAGTCAAATGGGAGAGAGTGTAAACTACAATGTAAACTATAATCCATGCTTAGTGGCAATGCTCCAAAATGTGTTTATCAAGTGCGATGAATGTACCACACTGATGAAAGATGTGGCTAACATGGGAAAATGTGGGAAGTGTGGGGAGCAGGGCATATGGAATCCCCTATATATTCTCTATAACACATATGTAATTGAAGTACCTTTTAAAAAATAAAAAAAGTGAAAAAAATTGCCCAGCTTAAGTTTTTAAAATTGGGCCAAGGACTCACTAGTGGGGTGCAGATTTTCTCCCAGGGTTTGGATACAGAGAGCACAGAGGAGAGCTTTTGTTCATGCAATTTCCAGAACCACCAGCAGATGGTGCTAGTCAGCTCACCTTTACATGAAGGTATTTCCCTGTTGGCTTTCCTGTGCTCCTGTATTGAATCTCCAGATTGGAGATTCAAAGCAGGCTCTGCTGGCCAAATTCACTGAAGAAAAGCACCCTCACCTCCCCTCCCTTTTCCCTTGAAAGAGGTGACAGGGATGAAGATGTCTGCTCCCCTCTCTGTCCACTGCAGTGAGCCAGGTGTTTTACCTTAGCTTAATATCTCAGGGGTGGAGGAGGGGAGTCCTTCCTGGCTGCCAAGGGGGCATGGTAACTCATGTTTGTAGTTTCGGCTTCTTCATGTCTCTGTCTCTCACCCTCCCGGGAGTTGTGTAGCACTGTCCTGGTCTGCTGACCTCCAAAGCAAGTCCTTCAGACAGTTTTTGGCTTTTTCTCCATTGTTTTTGTGAGAGCATTCAGCTCTGCCTGTTAGTCCATCACCATCTTTCCACAATACCTCCAACATTGTAGTTTTAACCACAGACCTACAAATTCCCAGAGTTCACCTGCTCCTTCCTCCAACCCACCTCCAGTTCCATAGATAGTCCAACCCAAACTCCCCACCCTATGCCCGCTCACAGACCAGCACCGCCACACCCAATTGTATCACTGCACCACTCTCATGCCTATCCACTGCCCAGTCACACCCTTACACCTTATCATAGATTTTGCCCATATTGACATCAGCTCACTATGCTCTACTCCTTGTCTGTCTCCTATAAACTTATTTTCCAGACTCTAGCTGTGTGAGTCTGCTCAATTTGCTTAAGTGATATCAGTAAGGTTATGTGACCTAAAGCTTCTTTGAAGATAAAGTGAAAAAAAAGAAAAGATATTGGGGGAATATATGAAAGAAATTGTCACTGTACATACAAGACAACAGATCTTACAGTGATGAAAGACACAATGTCTAAAAATTTTTTATATGATTTCAATTTTTAAAATTTTTAAAATTTCATTTGTTATTTTAAAAACTATTATTATTATTTCATTTTCTTATTAATTTTATTTGGTTATTTTGTTGGCTTTGTTTTAGGAGAGGTTTTAGATCACAGAAAGGTCATTGGTGCGGGGTGTTGATGGTGGGGGGATGTGTGGGGAGGCGTGCACCTGGGGCATGCCTCTAAGTCATATAAATATGTTCAAGTGTTCATGGGGCATTGTCTCAGTGGGTGGAGGCTCACACAATAACTGAAAGAATATTGTGCTCCCATCCTGGGGAGGCCTGCTACATTCTCTAATAGAATGGCAAGAATCCCCCGAGTGCAAGGGCAGTGCCTAGTGAAGGAAAACAGACCATTATGCCAGGCTCTTGATATTGATGATTGTACTTATGAACCTTTTCTTGAGAAATTGAATCTTAGCCTAGCATTATATACTGCCTAGGAGTTACCTTCTGAAAGCCTCCTTGCTGCTCAAATGTGGACTCTCTTAAAGTCTAACTCAGCACATAAACACACTACCTTCCCCTACCCCCTGGCATGAGACATGACTCCCAGGGATGAGCTTTCCTGGCACTGAGGGATTATTACCAAGCATCAACTAGCAATGCATCCAGAAAAAGACTTTGACCAAAAGTCGGAAATATTAAATACAAATGAGTTTTTATGTCTGAGATTTCAAAGTAAGTTGGGAGATCATTCAAGAGGTTACACTTATGCACCTCTCAGCAGGATCTCACTGACTGCCACAGTAAACAGTACCTCAAACAGTGGGGCTCCTGAGGGTTTCAGAGACATCTAGATAGTATAAGTCAGGCAGACAAGCTCAGGAATTTGGCACCTGTCACTGGGCCTTACTTTGGAATTTATGCTCCCCAGTGTAAGAGAGTTAGACTCATTTACAGTTTCTCTACACATGGCTCTTCTGCCCCCTTTTTTTGAACCTATAATTAGCACTATACTTGTGAAATATATGTCCCATAGACTTAAATCTTTGGTCTGTTCATGTGCCAGTTGAGCCCTGAATCTCAGCAGAGTTGCAACACCTATTCTCCAATTCATTAGACTCACCCAGCACAGCTAGCAAGGAGATGATGATGGACAACGCCCACCCCAAGGAACAGAGAGTTTCTGCAATTGCAAGCAAGATAGTTCCATCCATCTGCCCCATGGGATCTAAACTCCCTCTCAATTAGAAGCAGAGTAGGCATCACCATCCCCAAATCCTCAAGTGGGGAATGAACAATGGACTAAAAGTAAATTTATTATTATTCTATTATAGACTTATTATTTTTTTTTAGCAATGGAAGACCTTATATCATTGATATAAAGGCAGTGGCCACCAGAGGTTCTGAGGGGAGGGAGAGGGAAGAATGGGTGTAATATGGGGCCGTTTTTGAGACATTGGAATTGTCCTGCATGACATTGCAACGATGGATACAGGCCATTATGTATTTTGTCATAATTTACAAAATTGTGGGACAGAGTGTAAACTATTATGTAAACTATAGTCCATGGTTAGTAGCAATGCTTCAATATGTGTTCATCAATTGTAACAAATGTACCACACTAATGAAAGATGTTGTTAATGTGAAAGAATGTGGGAGGGGAAAGAGGTGGAGCATATGGGAATCCCTTATACTTTTTATGTAACATTTACGTAATCCAAAGCTTCTTTAAAAATAAAAAAAAATTAATTAAAAAAAAAGATTGTGTCCCCAAGTGTGTTTGATACTGGGTAGGTGTAGAAAAATGACTCAGTAGATTCAGTAAAGAAACTGAACCTGGGAGTGAATATAATGCCAAGAGATGGTCTTAGATTTCAAATAAAAACTGGGGATAGCACATTTTCAAGTGAAACCTGATGGTAAACATTGCATTAATTAATGCAAATGAACAGTGTGGTTTGGGGTAATTTATAATGAAGTAGCAATGTCACCTAAATTTGCACACACGTTTTTTATTTATTATATGATCTGAAAACGGTCCTTGTCAAGTACCATTGACAAATGTTATGTATCCTTTTAACAAATGAGAAGCTTGAACCTCAGAGAGGTTGTAGGGCATGTCCAGGTCACACAACTGAGTGGTAAGGAAAGACAGTTCCATACAGTGGAATCTCTGGTTTAAGAATCAGAAGATCCTGTTTTCTAGTTAAAAAGAATTAATTTTTCAACAGGAAATAAGCAAACTACTTATAATTGCTGAACAGTTTTCACCGTTTCTTAACTCATGAAGTCATGGAGTTTGACAAGCTTAACTGTTCTCAACTGAAACTTCATTTTAGATTCCACCCACCTCTCACCCCAGGAGATTTTTTTAAAATGCCAAATCTCAGACTCCACCCCAGACCAGTTCAATTCATCCTCCTGTGCGGGGCCCTCTGGCATCACTGTTTGTTTTGTTTGTTGGTTTAAATGTTCTGCAGGTGATTCCACCATACTGCCAGCATTGAGGGCCCCTGAAATGGATGATGTCTGAGGTGCCTTCCACCTTTTACATTCCATTAATCTATTTAATCAAACTCCCATTCAGGGCTGGGTGTTTTGAAGTGCATTTGAAGCACCTTCCATCACCTCTCACAATGTGAAATTTTGGTGAGAGGCTGAATGGAGTTGTTTGCTCACAAGAGAAAAGATGGTACAGGAATGTGTGGATTCCAATACTTGTTTCTGTGCTATTTTGGTTATGCAGCCATTCTCCCCACAACTCACTATCCAACCTCCTTCTCTGGAGAAGTCACAAATAGATGCTAAGCGGCCATCCTCTGTCTTCTGCTACCTTCACCTTCTTTTCTACTATGTGCCATTCTATTACTGGAGTCGGTGGTCAGTGTCTCATCAGTCTTATTGGATGGAGGGGGTGTTTCCTAGAGATGATTATCTTCTCCTGGCTGGCTTGCCATAATTTGTTATCGGAGTTGGTGTCTAGGTTCTTGGCTTCATCAAGAGAAAGAAGTCAAGGACAAGCCACAAATTAATTAGGCAGGCAGAGAATTTATTAGAGGGTAAAGCAAGAGAACAGAAGTATAACCCCTCAGACATGGGAGTGGGCATTCTCAAGGGAGAGAAATGTGAAGTTCTGCCCTGGGGTCCCCTGTTTTATGAGGGTACAGGACTCTAGGATCTGCACTGACTGGTATATTTAAGACTAAACAAGGGAAATCTACTGGGTGGTTTGATTTGCTCTGGGCTGTGGGGGTGATTGGCTTCTGGCTGCTGTCTATGAGCTCTGCAGGGCTTGTTGGCTGGTGGCGATTGGATTCTGGTTCCTGCCCACTAGATGAGAGGAAAACTGAAAGTGAAGGGGGGCCGTGCAGCCCTTCCTGCCCCTTCCAACTTTCCTGCCATGTAATGATGTTGCTGCTGTGTGATAACACAACTCTTGGGTGTGTGTGCTTGTAAGTTGCTGCTTCCTAACTTGCTTGTGTGAGTCAGCAGGCTGATGTAAGTTAGCAGGCTATTGCCTCAGTTTCTCTTAGCAGGCTTATTAGGTTTTCTGTCCCTTTCCTCCTTAGGTTCCTATCTTGTCCTGGCTCAATTGTAGTAATAATGATTATCTATTTGAAGAATGCTATCTATCTATACTTAGCTATAAAGTTGTTTTTAGCAATGAAAAATATATTCACAAAACAAATTGAAACTCAATTTTGCTTTGATGACATTACCAGTTTAATTAACAAATACATAAATGATGAAATTATGGGCAGCATAGTTTAAATTAAGATTGCTAACTTAAACGTTCAAGAAATAAACACAATTTATGCTCCCTCAGAATTGGCAGGAAGCATTTGAAACTGGACGGTGTTTTTGCATGAAACTTTTCCCCACCCACTGTGAACACGGAGTCCTTCCCTGGGGTTAGGAATAGCAAGGATGAGTGAAATCAGTTCATTCAAAAGCTTAATTTTAGTTCACAGTTTCAATTTCCTCCTCCAGTAAATCATATTATACTGCTGCTAAAAAGTAAGAAACATGACTAATTTTAGTTTAGTTATTTTTCCTTCCCCTGCTCACACATTAATTTAATGAGCAATGAAATTCCATAAAGCAGAGTACAGGAAACTGAAGAAAAAAGAGCATCAGAAGAAAAAAAATCTAACGGCTGGGTAATCTCTCCCTGAATAAATCAAGAATGAGCTGGCAAAATTGGAATTCAAAACAATGTTTACAGACTGAATTTAATGGTATTCTTGAATTACCTTCTGAAAGTGTGCCCACATTTTATTCACAGATATGGGCTGTTTGGGAAACACAGACATTTGCACACTACTAAAATAAGTGAATCAACCAGTTTATATGTTTTTAATGATGATATTCTGTGGTGGGGCCTCTGACTGTTCCTTACGTGAAGCAAAAGGGATTGGAGGATTCCAACAGATTACTATGGGTCTAGAATCACATCATCAAGCACAAAGTAGGTCCATAACAATTGAAAGCTGTATGAATGGAAAGATGAAAAAGTGACAGAAAGAAAGACATCACCCTTGTTGAACCCTCTGTTGTGCTTCATTTTCCATCATCCACCAAGTGGAGAGCCAATCAAATCTACACCCACTGCTTTCCTGGACATTCGTCTGTTGTGCTGTCCACTTCTGCCATGTTGAGTCTGGTCCCATAGTCCATCCCACTGGCTCCACTCTCTGCCCATCACTCTGGAGTTACCTTGGGACCTGCTGGGTCCCATCACAAGGTATGGCCATGAATTTGAATTCATTTAACCAACTAGATATTTAAAATAAATACTAACTGGTTGGTGCTCTTCCCCAGCCTCAATACCACCAGCACCAAAACAAGTTTGTGGGTATGCTCACAGTCTGTAAGAGGGATCCCATCTATAATAGCCAGGCAATAGAATCACTGAGGAGTTCTGTGTAACTCCTGGTTGCTAAAAGTTCTAGCTCAGGACATCTGACATGAAGATTCTGATGCACAGCCAGGCCCAGGAACCACAGGGCCATGTGCCATACTCTTCACTTTGAATTCGCTTCCAAACACCAGCTGTGATTCATCTGATCAAAGCAGTTTGGATTGCATAGTGGTAGTTTCTATTATTTCTCACTTCAGATATTCTGTTACACCTCAGATATTTGGAAATCTTCTTTAAAAGAATCCCACTTTCTTGGGCTTTGGTCCCTAATTCCAAGATGCTATGTTGCTATAGATACAAATTTCAAAGCCAAAATGAACTTTCTAAGCTCTGATTACTATATTATTGTCAGATCTTGCTCAAATACTACAGGATTCAATTAATATTCATTCTGAATGCAACAAACCCATGGCACAATATTAGGTACTATGGAGGGTACAACAATGTTTAGGACAGAATCTCAGGCATGTACAATTTGAAGTCTATTTGAAAAGATAAAATACATACACTAGTAACTATACTGTGGGGTGAATGATTTATGAAAGGGAAAATTGCATGTCATGGAAGAACAAGGAAGGAAGAGGTCACAGTCCATTTGGGGGATAAGAGATGGATTCATGGAGTTGAACTGAGCCTTGAAGGCTGGGAAAGATATTGGCAGGCAGAGATGTGGGCCCATTCCAAGTTGAAAAAAAGCAGTAGATTGTAAAGCATGAGACGTAGTCCAAGAACAGGGACTTGCCAATTTTTGCTGGAGCATGAAAGAGATGCAGGAGCCTTTAGACATTAGTCAGGCAAGGTGGGCCAGATCCAGTTTTGACGGAATTTGAGGCAATAAGAAACCATTAGAGGTTTCTGTGATAGAATAAACACAAGATAGTTCTCTTTTACAGATTTTAAAGATGTAATCTGCAGTGGTTGTCTAGAATGGATTTGAGAGAGGAGGTGGGTTATTAACCAGGAAACTATTACAAAGTCATGTGAAAATTATTGACAACCCGAAATAGGGAAGTGTATGTAAAAAGAGAGATAAGCGAAAGGAGTGAGATCCTGTAATAGGCATTAGTTAGGGTGGACAAAACACTAGATGGGGAGTCAGCAGTCCAGGTTCTAATCTTGGTTGTACTAGTTCGTTCTTTGAATAATCTTGTGAGGTCACTTGGCATCTCAGAACTTCAGTTTTCTCATCTTTAAAATTTTGGAGGTTAGATAGGATAATTTCAGTGGTTACTTCCAGTACCAGGATTCTAAAGTGAAGAATGATTTGGGTGTCATCGCACAAGAAGTGGTGGTTGAAGCCTAGGTGTAAGCTCACTAAGGAGAGTGTAGAACGAATAAAGGAAGAGGACAGAAAAGATTCTCATCCCCCTTCCCGTGGCTATGGTAAACAAGGCTCTATCTCCTCATAATTGTGCTGGCAAAGGGGAAAAATATATTAAGAAAATAAGGGATACAGTGTTTGGACTAGGAATCCCCTAATATGGTACTCTCTGACACTCTACTTATGCTTTTTCTCCCATAAGAAGTTGATAGAGACGAATCTGCCTTGAACTAGACTGATTGATTGATCTGCCTTTTCTGAGGGTCTGTCTTTGTCCTGTGATACTCTGTCCACACCACAGTTGCAAGGCAAACTGGATTGCTATTGGATTGGCAGGAGAGCAGCACCCAGAAAGAGGAGCAGCTGAGCTAGCAAGGGTGTGCGTCTGCTTTTTATGGTTCTGTTCCTCCTGGCTTGAGTGATGGTGCCACCATCACTGTGACAGGCCTGGCAGCAGGTGCAGGACCATTGTTTGTGTTGCCCAGCTCTGCAACAGTAAAAGCTGGGGCCAGGGAGATGGCAGGTGCTCAGCTGAGCAAGGCAATGGTATGGGATTGTTTCTAGATGGTTTTGCAGCTGACATCAGCCACAAATCATTATTGTTTATGAAGATGCTTTCTCCTGACATTTACCATGCCATTGTTGAGTGAAAAGCTTAAAGGGACAAATGAGTACAGTCTTTAGTTTGGTGCTTTTCTTACCCATAGTCTAAAATTCCAAGAAAGCTAATCCCAAGCCAGCTAAACTGTACCATGCATTGTTGCTTTTTAAGTTTCCCCATTAATGAACTATACTCATCCAGCTACTAAAGAGGGCCCAATTGGCCCAGACTTCCTTGATCCAGCAAAATCTTCATATGCATCCATTTCACCCTAATGTCAGGAAGACCCTATTTTATAATAGTTTTCCCACAGTTATTACACTATTGGCACTGTTCCTTCTCTCTATTGAGTAAGAACTGATATTTATTCCAGTATTCCAAAAAATTTCATTTTTTAATATCAGATCTCAATGAAAAGACCTTATTTCTACTATTTCCAACACCTCTTATGAAACATTAGTCTTAGGATGTTGTGGAATTTACAACTGGGGTTAAAGAGGATCTACTATATAAGTAGCTCCATAAAGGCAGGGAATTATTTTCTATTTTGTCCACTGATGCCTAGAACTGAGCCTGGCACATAGTAGATGCTCAATAATTGTTTGCTGAGTGAATAAAAAAGATGGGTTATGATAGTAGCTAGGCCCTCACAGCAATCTGATTATAGGTCAGAAAGCTTTGGAAATTCTTTAACACCTCCAGACTAAAAACCATATTTAGTACTTGTTGCCTCTCATAGAAGCAAAGCCCTCTGTCATCATCCACAGTTGGGGTCTCCATAGTTCCTAGGAAAGCACCTAGAATAGCTCAATAAATGTTAATGATAACAATGATATAGGAAAAAAAGGGGGAGCTCAGAGACCTTAGGATAAACATTTATATCTAGGGACAACTTTGCTTGGTGGCCTTGCAGAAACGAAGTTTAGAATGGGATCTGGTATACATTTACATACTTTTTGTCTAAAGATAACAATATTTACATATCTTCAAATACAAAATAATGAACACCCAAAGAGTTCTAATGTCCATGGGTCCTAAAATTAGCCACTTACATTCTAAACTAAGCTTTATAAGAGATGAGAGCTATTGATACAGCAATTTATTCTGCCAATTTTTTTGTTTTAATATTTACTTAGTTTAATATTGTTCTTTTGATTTAAATTCTATATCTTCCCAGCACCCAGAAGTCTGGATCCAAAAAGAGTGTTTTTATTAGGACATCTTTAGCAACTTATTGCAAACAATTTTTCCAGTTTCATTGCTAGTGTATCAATTTGAAGGAAAACATTTATTAAGTGGCATTTGTACAGACCAGGAAATATTTCAATGGATGAAATTTCTTAAATACAATAGGTTTTAGTGGGATATAAAACCATCTAAAATCTTCAATAGAAGTACACAGATTTCCACAAAAAGGGATAAATTATATGTGATAAATTAGTATAGCAGTCTATGCACAGACATTTCAGAGAGGGTCATAGTCAGAGGGTAAAATATGTATGTTTTTGTTTTTTTTTATTGTGGAAAATCAAAACACAAGGCACTAGGGACTGTAACATAACACAGCCAGTGAGGCAAGTTAAGAAGGAAACACGTAGAAAGCTCCTATAATTGAAGATCACAATAGAATCAGATGTGACTAACGGGAAAGTATATGGCAAACAACCAGGGTCCTGTCAGTGCAGCCCTTTCAGGATGAGGAGAGACAATATGGAAATGAGAAAAGCCAGAGTACCGGGTGGAGTAACTGTGCATTTGAAAGCTAGATCTGGGGGAAAATGTGACATGAAAGAAAACACATGGCGCAATTGAAGACAAAAAATGCTGGAAGGGATTCTTGTGTACAAATATCTTCTGTTCAGCTAAGCACTGCTTGATAAATCAGTGCTTGATTTCATTCATATAAAAATTATATAAATCTTAGCAGGGCAGAGATTTGAGGAATTCTTGGTAAATGCCAAGCTTTCCAAGAATAAGGAGTATTTATTTTACAATTGGCAATGGAAATCAAGCCTGGTATTTCTTGCCCTTTAAAATTTTTATTTCTCTCTCTCTCTGTGAAATGTTAAGTTTTTTATTTAAATGGTACATAGGTATTTTACTTTTCCGTTACCACTTGGTTGAATTGTAATGCACTCCAGTCTAAAGGCTGAATTACTATTTACATCAGAAAACACTGGAAATACAGATAGTTTAAAGAATTAAAAATAAAAATCCATGAATAAAAAATAAGAACATATAGTTATATATTTAAATGCTCATGAGTTATCAAATTGCTTCCTAAATATACGAAGAAAAACATGCACAAAAAGAGATTGGTTATTTGACTTAATAATAAATAAATAAATTTTCTGCATGTAAAAAAGAAATATACAGCCAAAATTAAAAGGAAAAAAACTGAGGGAAATATTTGAAAGGTTTATGTCAGATACAGGGTTAATATTCTTAATATAGAGAGTTCATAAAAATAAATAAGTACAAATAAATATCCATTAGAAAATTATACTAAGGATATGAACAGACAAAATAAAAAGGAAGAAACATGCAAGTCCAATGAATATATGAAAATGTGTTCCACCTTCCTAATAATTAAATATGAAATGAGAAACTGTTTTTACAAATTTGCAAATAAAAATAGAAAAAAAATATGGCCTTGTTCTAAATACTTTTATATTATTAAGTCATTTAATACTTACAACAACCTGAGATAAGATTGTTGAAAGGTAATATTATCATCATTTTATAAATGAGGAAACAGTGGCAATATATCAATTTTATTAATATAAAGTAATATCTTCATGCTATAAATGAGGAAACTGAGGGCACAAAATTGGCAAAAGTGTACTGAAATGGCTATTCGCATATGCTAGAGATTGGAGGATAATTTGAAAAAAATGTATTGAGTTTTCAAAAGTATTTGTGGTAGTTTGAAATTGTATGTACCCCAGAAGAACATGTTCTTAAATCTAATCCATTCCTGTGGGTGTGAACCCATTGTAAGTAGGACATTTTGATGAAGTTACTTCAGTTAAGATGTGGTCCAGGCCAATTAGGATGGGTCTTAATGCCGTTACTGGAGTCCTTTATAAGCAGGATGAAATTCAAAGAGAGAAAGAGAGAGAAAGCCACAGGAAGCGAGAAGCTGAACATCAGTGGAACCCAGAAGAGAAGGGAGAGGACAGGAGATGCTGCCAGGTATGTGCCTTGCCATGTGACAAGCGAGGGACCAAGGGTCACCCTCAGCCAGCCCCAGAATTCGGGAAGAAAGCGCTACCTTGATGAAGCCTTGATTTGGACTTTTTCCGAGCCTCAAACGAGGATATAAATTCCCATTGTTTAACCTGACCCATTTGATGTGTTTGCTTGAGCAGCTAAGGAAACTAAAACAGTATCATATCTTTTGGCACAAGAATTCCACTTTTAGGAACTTGTCCTGAAACATTAAAACTCAAAAAGAATAAAGTGTTAACAGGAGTTTGCTCTGTGTAATTAAGATGCATTTTATTTTCTTCTTCATACTTTCCTGTATTTCTAACTTTTTTTTCCAACATGTAATCTATGAATAATATTCCCTAGAGCTAGACAGTGCACAAATGAATGGCTCTGATGATTTTTAAAAAGCGGATGAGAATTTCTGGATCAATGTAACTCCTGGACAGTTTTCTTTGTATTACTGAGACTTAGTAGGGCAGGAAGGAGGTGGGGGATAACCTTTACCATATGGTCCTTTATCTTCCCTCTAAAGGGGTCATTACCATACAAAAATGATTTGATATTATGTCTATTTTTCCTAGTAAGTATCTGGTAAATATATTTTACTTTTTTTAGGTGAAAAAAAAAGTGGCATACATTGTTTGCCTTACAAAGTATTCAAAAACTGAGTTTATAGTCAAAACCAAACCCTGGCCTGCTGCCAGCTGGAGTGTGAGTGCTCACAGCATATATTACCATACGTATCTTTTTTCTGACATTTCCTTATCTTTATTTTTTTTCCTTAATTCACTTTTAACATATTTTATACTGACACCTTGTAGGCATCTTTATAGTTCTCCTTAAATTTTATTTTAGAGTAAAACAAAGTAAAAATAAAAAGGTATCTCATTAATTTTTTTAAAACTTCAATCCAAAGCTCATCAGTAACTCTATGTGGGAGTGGGGTAGGAAGAGAAACCAGTTCTTTTTAAACACCTAGACCTAGAATTTAAAAACTAAGAATAAAATAAAATTAAAAGTGAATAAATAAAATTAAACAAAAAGTCCTGTAAATGAATTTAAATCAGTGTAAAGTGAATACTTTTAGTTACATGATCACAAAGTACCAATGCAAGGTTAACTGTGCATATTTCATGGGTCACTCTGTTGTAAGCCATCTGAAAAGCTAGATCCTCAGGGTTGGTCCTTTCACTTCAATGAAAAGCTGCACTTTGCAGACAGGTGATGGTGTGTTGAATCTCCATGGCTAAGTATTTGATTTATTATTGATTTGGGAAATTCTGTGTATGAAGTCAAAAAAGGAATGAATGAAACAATGACATTTGGAAAGCAGTAAAATCTGGGGGTAAGAGTTCAGAAGAAATTAAATATGGCCTGACAGTTCCTAAAACAAATAAAAATTAAAAAGCACAAATGTTCTTAGAAAAGTTCAAAAAGTAGAGTTTCACATCTGAAGAGGAAATAAATCATTTTATTTCAATATGGCCTACATTGGGTGGCCCAGGGTAACACATATACTTTTGCACTTACCAAAAAGAAACATCAAGACCTTGGCTAGAATCCAAAGGCAGCTAAAGAGGGCAACAAAGATGATAAAAGGATAAAAGGATTGAGACTGTGAAAAGAGATTAAAGAAAATTAATGTGCACAACAAAGAGAAAAAGAAGAGAGGGGATTGAGAATGTTCCTTAAATACTTGAAAAAAAAATACCACAAATGAAAAGTTGGAGCCTAAACAGGAGCAAGAAGCTACACAGGGTTGACTTATTCGTTAAGCACAGTAGGCACAGTGCCAATGAATATGTTTTAATTTCTTTTAAAAATAAGAAGAAAATATGAATATTATCATCATGAAAATATAATAATGGATCCATCTTGGATTATATTTATCTTTACCCAAACATGTTCATAAAACATAATTTTTAATGTGTTTTTATGGAGAAGGTGGGCCACGAAGGTCAAAGTGCCTAGGACCCATGAAAATTGTATTGAAGTGCTAACCTGTTAAATGTAGATAAATATTGGATCAAAATAATCTCAATGGAAGATTGATGAGTGTCAAGCACACATGATTATAGGGAATGGCAGGGAGGCACCTTGAGTTGAGACTAGGAGGAGTAGAAGCCCACCAAAAAAGGGGGAAGACCCTCACCACTCCCTGTGTCCATGAAAATCCAATGACACTGACTTGATGTCCTTCCATGTGTAGAACTGTTACAGTCAATGCTCACAATAATGCTCCAGGAAGGATTTGTTGTTCCTCTTTTATTTATTTATTTATTTATTATTATTATTTTTAATTTTTTTTTTTATTTGTAAAATGAATCTAGGCACCTTTATAAAATGTTGTTCCTCTTTTAAAGACGAGAAAGTTAACTCAAGAAGACTAAGTATCTTGCCAATGCCAACAGTTAGATGTGCAGCAATATTCAGACCTGGATCTGTAAGTCTGAGCCACCTAAGTCCTTTTTTTTTTGTCAACATAGCACCACATCACAGAAATAAAAAATCAAACAGGCATCATTACCACTCCACTTCACTGCCCATCTTCTTAGATTCACAAACCAATATTCATTGAGTTTTTTCATTTACATACATCTTAAATCTACAGCTATACCTTTAACACCTACATTTGCAAGTCCAATTTTCTTTGGTATTGTCTATTACAAGAAAAGAAAATTTCTCTTTGAATAAGTTCTTTCACTGGTTGAATCCACTCCTTTGAAAGATTTGGATCCCATTGTTATAAACTAAGGAGATATGAAATTTTCTGAAAAATGTATTTACTCTTGGGGAGGGGAGTGGAGAAGTGATGATGGGTTATCAAGATAATTTTCAAAGAAGGATATCTATTTAAAACCAGGTCTTCTTGAAGACCAAACCATACGTGGCAATTTATAGTTTGATATTAGAATCTTTAGGAATTTATTCTAGGAGAGAAATCCCTAGGGAGTTGATAGATCTGTTTGTAGATTATCAAATTCCCCTTGGCATTTCTTATTGTGTAGTTATAGGTTACTGAAGTTGTGAACTGGAGAAAGTAACTGTTTTATTAAAAGAAATAGAGAAATTTTCATTCCACGGAATTCCTCTTAAGGAGAACATTTTATATTTTAGAAAAAAATACTTGGATGAACTGCTTAGTACAGAGTCTGTGATCCCAAAGTGTCAATAAATTGTCATGTAAGACAGGTGGGTCTTGTTACCTGGGGGCTGTGGCTGAAAGTCATGCTAGGTTTGAATGTGTGATGTTTGGAATGAAAGCTGGAAAGAAGAGACTTGCTCTGCACTAGAAGAGAGGGATTAATTTTAAGTTTCCAGAGGACGATCCAGAGATAGAGTAGAAAAGTCAGCAAGGATGATCAGAGAGAGAATGGGGGAAACCCCACAGTTGAGGATGTCTGAGAAGGGAGCTTGGGAGATTATACACACACATACTTTTAAGTTGTTTGCTATGGATTTGCAAAGCAAACCTCTTCCTTTCTCTCCCTCCAAAGTCTTCAATAAATTTTACATATCTCAATAATGTTTTTGGGAGAGTGGATTCTTTTAGAGGAACTGCAAATGGTGCTGAGTTATGAATCAGGTTTGGCCCAAAGACCCAGAGACCACAGGCCTGTAGGCAGGAGCTGGAGGGCCCAAGGCTTAGACATCTGTATCCATTCAACTTTTACTCCAAAAGCAATACCACATGCTGGGAAAATCACAGGCATCCACATCCTCGCACAGCATTGAATATGGAAGGAAATTAGTGTTGCTGCCAGGGAAATTGTTTTTAAAGTCAGGATATCTTTTTCTCTAAAATTCTAAGAATGAAAAGACAAAATACACTACAGAGATTCATTTACCTTTGGTGTTTATTTTTAATCCTCACTGTTGTAATGACATAAAGCCTATTGGAAGGACTTCACTGTGATGTATGCATGGATTTTAACTGAAATAAGTATTTTTTTCCCTTTTTTAAACAAATCAATTTTATTGATAGATATTAATAAAGCGTAAATCCATCCAAAGTATGCAATCAATGGTATTCGGTATAATCACATAGTTGTGCATTCATCACTTCAATCATTTTTTACAGCATTTTCGTTGTTCCAATAATAATAATAATAATAAACAAAAAACAAACAAAACTCATCACCTCTCAGTCTCTCTATGCTTCCCCTGCCATGCATAGCTGCTATTGTTTCCTTCTCTCTAGCATATTTGTATTTATATTTTGTAAAAGTCTTATATATGTAATAGCACCCATTTTTGTATTTTACATGAAGTTTCACTATGTTACACAGTCCCATGTTACATTTTTAACTTTCCTTCTAGCAATATACATGACCTTAGACTTGCCTTTTCAACCATATCCATATCCATGTAAATGCTCTCCTAGTTACAAATGCAATGATGTACTTTCACCATTTCTATTCATTTCCAAAGATTCACAAACTATCTTTTTACCAGTTCTGCACAGATTAACCCTCAGCTTTCATTCTCTAGCCTCATTCTATTTTCTGATGACATATATTCTAATTATTAACTCCATGAGTTTATATAATATATTTAGTTACTAATAGTGCAATCTTACAGTATTTGTCCTTTTGTGTCTGACTTGCTTCACTCAACATAATGTCCTCCAGGTTCACTTATGTGTCATAGCTTCACAACTTCATTTTATCTTACCGCTGCATAATAGTCCATCATGTATATACGCCACAATTTGTTTATCCATTCATCAGTTGATGGACACCTAGGTTGTTTTCAACATTTGGCAATTGTGAATAATGCCGCTATGAATATTGGTGTGCAGGTATCTATTTGTGTCACTGCTCTGTGTTCTTCTGGGTATATACCTAGTAATTGTATTGCTGGGTCACATGACAAATCTATATTCAACTTCCTTAAGAAATGAAATAAGTTTTTAATTCAATCATTCAGATCAATGTTGTCAATAAATGCTGATTTTTCCCCAGTGGATTTTGTTGTGATTACTGTAATAATGAATACGGGAATTAACATTTTATTTCCAATCTTTTAGGGGAAAACCACCGTCAACTAAATGTTGATATGATGGGGACAGGAGATATTATAATTCTCCTAAGTAACTGAGTTATAGGTCCTCGGTGTGGTGCACAAATGTTTCCCACAGTTTCTTCTGTTATTTAGCAGTGTATTTTCAATATCAACTGCTCTATAAGAATAAAGTTCTTTATGCCCTCCTTCAAATTTTCCTTAGAAACTCAGCATATCAATTAGGGAGCATTGGTAATACCACCCTGAGTAGGTCTACGCTGGCAAAACCAAGAATTAATAGAGACATATAATCTTGGTAATCCATGTGTCCCTAGTCCCTTCTTTTCTCACACAGCTAGTCTTTATGAGAATTACTTTTGGCCTCTGCTTCCTTTATTTTACAAAGCAGCCAAGAAGAGAGTTGAGTTTTAGCACTGTAATCCCAGGAGCTTTGTTTGCTTTCCTGCAATGACCTCCAACCACTGAGTCACATCTAATTAATATGTTGTTGGCAGAACACACTAAACAGAAGTTGTCAAAACCAAGTGATTAGAGATTTAGATTCCACGTTTAATTACACATGCTACTTCCAAGAGCTACCATAAATACTGTATAACTGCTTCAAGCCTATAAGGTCAGGTCCAAGGCTATAAAATTTTTTTTAAAAAGAGCTCATTAGTGGATTTTTAAAATCATAGAATATGTTGTTAGCAATTATTTTCAAATGGAATTTTTTTTAAAAAATCAAATAATAAGTATTTGATTTTCATAAATTTGATGCCTCTTCCCTTAAAAAATCAAGAGAGATGTGAGTTGAGGCATTTTTACCAATAATTTTGACCTAAAAGTTTGGATAAGAAAAGTGAGCTTTTGGGCCTATATTCTCCAAATTGACTGTCAACATTAATGAAGCTCACTGGGCAAGCTGGGCTTTTCACTTATCCAAAGTAAACACACTCATAGCCCAATATCTTTGCAAATCTCTCACCATATTTGCCAACTATAAAATCTCTGCAAACATTGGGTAGAATCACCTCTTGCTACCTGGTAACAATGTTCGTAAATGTATTTATTCAGATAAGATGGCCAAGAGCATTTTTGAAAATATTTCTCGGAAGGGATCTCAGAAATATTTTTTAGCAAACTGAAATCTTCATTTCTTGCTCTGTGTCAATGCTGCCAGATTTATGCAAGACTGAGAAGAAAGTGTCTGGGGTGGTAAAACATTATAAAACATATAATGTTTTAGTGTCAAAGTTCATTTTTTTCAGAAAACTTTCAAAAGATTTATTAATGTAATTGAGATAATAACGTTTTGTTTTTAGATCATTAACTTTCTAAGGAGACATAAGACTTTCATAGTGTCAGTGTAATTATTTTGTTTCAATCTCTCAGATTCTTCTCTTCCCACTAACTGAAGGACTCTGAATTCCTTCCATTTACTTAATGCTCATTTGAAGCGATTTTGCTCTTGACTCTGGGGTGCTGGCTTCTTCTGACTCTTTGATCTCCCTAGTATTGAGGCTGATTTGGACTCTGTCCTTAGAAATCCTGTGAGATTTCACCGGTGACTGAGGCCTGGTTCCTCTCTTGCCTCTCCATTGGCTTTGGGGTCTGGAGCTGTGTGCCAATCCTATGTGTTTTCTCAGAATTGCTTCTCAAACGTGTCTTTGTGGGCAGTGTTTGCTTCAGTCCTCTCCACACAGATTGACCACAGAGCCCAGGAACCACTACTCGGGCTTGGCCCTTGATCCTGTTCCCCTCCCACATTCGCTGACGGAGGCCTTGCTTACTAATTGAGATGGGTCCAGTTTAACATCATTCTGCTGTGAGCCAAATACAGCAGAGTTTAGTTCCTTCCTCTGGTTCTGAGAACATCCTCCCCTAATCCAGAATCCAATGATTTGATTCATTCTCTGTGTTTACTCATGTTGAAACAAACAAACAGAAAACTCCTCTGTGTATGCAGAGGTTTATAATTAGCAAAAAGGATGTATGGGAATCCTGTATGGACAGAACAAAACATAGGTCTGTACAATGCAAACAGTGGAAATAAAAAATATATAGCACATTTCCTTTAATTTATGGTAACTACTTAATTCCCTACTAAATAATTTTATGATTGAGTCCGTCATTGCGACCAATTTCTGTGATTTTTAACTAACATTTTGGTAACAGCTGACATTCATTCACATTTCTGTTCCTTTTTTGGGGGGGAGGGGTAGTGTTTTGGACAAATTATCAGATAATTGTTATTTTTATTATTACAGATACTTTTCCTTGATTAATTATCCTAGAAATTAAACTTTGAAAGTGCAAAAAGTAGGAGGAAGCTTTGGAAATAAGAAAGGTTTCTGATTAGTGCTTTATTGTCAATGCTATAGTAGTTGTACAAGCATCTTCATTTTAGCCCTTATTACTTAATATGAATTTTCCAGTGACCAAAATATATGATGATAAATGCCCTAAATATATTTGAAAGAAAATATATGCGAACTGATTGCATTGAATGAAGAGCCAAGTCATCAATTTCAAGGCATTGTGCGGACTGAGGTGGTTTTAATTGTTATAAACAGTATTGTTCTTTTTCAATGACTGAGTCCCATCTTAAATATTATACTGAATCTTATACCCATCTCATCTTTAAGCCTCTCATCTCCCTTCTACAAAATTAAATGGCAGCACCTAGATAGGACGTAGAATGCTAGAAGTAAGTAACAGAATGTCATGAAAAAGAAAGTGGGGAGGGCAAGAGCTTAAAATATTTGTACTTGTTTGAGGAAAATAACAATGAAACATGGTATTTTTCCATGAAGGGTTCTTGTTGGTCATGCCACACATATGCATACAAATTCATGCAAGTTGACCAATTCTAATTTCATACATTTATCATTTCACAGCTTAAAGAATGTCTCCAAAGCATAAAAAAATATGCATATACAGTATTTGAAATCATGGAATTCTTAATATAAAAAGAGAAGTACAAATGAAAAAAATGTGAAAGTCCAACCTATTGCATATAACCAATATCAGCAACCCAATAACCCACTGGGTCATTCCCAATCAATGACCATAGCAAATGGTTTGTAATTTGTTTAGCCAATCTGGTTTGCCGAAAGTCTGGTTATTAAATTTTAACTTTTGCCATATTGTGCACATATAATTATATATTCTTGTAATCCTTGATTATAAATTACATATACATATGCAATATTATTCAAAAGTGAAAAAAATTAAATGTAGAAATCAGGCAGTAATACTACTTAATGTAAAACAGTGGTTCTAACAATCATTATAAACTCTTTCTTCTTTGAATTAGGCCATATGTGTTCCCAGGAGGCTATTCATGAGATTTTTGGCAAACAGGTAATTTCATTATCTTACTATAGGAATAGAAAGCTGAAGAAGGAGACCAAAAGTGCCAGTTGTACTTGGACACAATGCAGAACTTTTTGCATTTGTTATTGTTCAGTAAACAATTTTGAACATTATTTACAAACTTTAAAATGTTTTCCTTTTAAATGCCTCAATTTTTGAAGGAGGGATGATGCAGACTGCTATACACCGTGAAATGGTGCATTGCATATTTCTTTAAAATAGAATTTCTGGGTTGGAAGAAATTGTAAGAGCATCCAATTACCTACCTGATGCTTGAATCTTCAGCAAGTAGACACTCAGCCTGTTCTTGGTCCTTCATCCCTGCTTTAGGCAATTGTGACTTTGTAGGACTTACTTTAAATATACTTCCTAATAATTGGTCAAAATACGTGTTCCTCTACCTTCCACTCATTGATCCCTACCTTTTGGCTTGGAGCTACAAACAACTAACATAAATTTCTTCTATGGCATATATCCTGAGTCATCACTTGTCCAAGCCAAGTCTCTCAAATCCTTCAACGCTTCTTCATATGACTGACTTGGCCTCTCCTTACTTTTCAGGTCCTCCTTTTCTGAACATACTCCAGTTTGTTTTTTTCTCAAAATGTGGCACCCAGAACCTAACCCAATGCTCCAGGTGCAAATTGATAAAAGTAGAGAAGAGATTGACCTGTTTTGTCCTGCCTTCCTTCCTTCTCTCCACTTTTCTCTCTTTCCGTCCTCCCTTCCTCCCTTCCTCCCTTCCTCCCTCCCTCCCTTCCTCCCTTCCTCCTTCCTTCCTCCAGCCCTCCCTCCTTTCTTTCCTTCTTGCTTCTTTCCTTTGGCAAATACTTACTAAGGGCTTAATCTACATCTGGCATTATATTAGGCTCTGGAGATAAAAATGAGCAAAAGAAAATGGTCCCTTCTTTCATAGAGTTTATAGTCTAGTGAAGAATACAAAGACAAATAAAACAATCCCACAAATACATGCAAAACTGCATCTGTGACAAGTCCCAATAAATGGTATACAGTCTTATGGGAATTTGAACTAATCAGAGAGATCAAAAGGCTTCTCTTTTCTCTTGAGCTGAGGTCTGAAGAAGGAGTAAAGTTAACTAGGTCAAGAGAGAAGGAAGGAGTATCTCAGGCCTGGGAATGAGTGGAGTAGTAGGAAAAAACCTGGTGAAAGCATGAGATGGGGAAAAAAGGCCAGCATGAATGGAGCAAAGAAAGGGAGAGTATACAGGTGGTGAGGTGAACCAGAGAGGTAGAAGGCACTAGATCATGAAGGGTCTTTGAGGCCATGTTTTATCTTTGTCTTAACACAGCAAATAGGAAAACACTGGGGACTTTTAAATAAGAGGGGAAGCAAATTTTTCATTTTTAAAAGATTACTATGAAGAATTGGCTAGAGGGATATCAAAGTGTACACATGGGGATCAGCAAAAAGGCTGTTGCGGGAGCCTGGGTAAGAAATAACAGCAGGATGAGTTTGTGGAGCTGGCAAAAAGAAGACGGAATTGAGAAAATTAATAGGATTTGTTAATGGATCTTCTAAGGTGGAAGGGAGGGGTGAAGAGTAGGGAAGGGGTCAAGGACTTTGGGTTTCTGTTTGATGTGACTGGATGTGTTTTGTGCCACTCACTGAGTTGAGAAACACTGGATGAGGACCCGATTTGGAGGGAAAGATCATGAGTGCAGTCTTGTATGAAGAATTTGAAGTGTCATTGAGAAGTCCATGAGGAAATATCAATTAGGAAGTTTGAATATGTGTGTCTGGGGATCAGAAGAGTATTCTAAGCTAGTGATATAAATTTATGAGTCTTTTGCATATAGATGATAACTGAATCCATATGAGAGAACATTAAATGAAAAGCAGAAAGGCCAGAAGACAGAACCAGAGATACTCAACAATAAATAGTCCTCTGGAAGAGGATGCAAAGAAAGATAGAGAAAGGAGCAGCTAACAAGATAGGAGGAAAAACAGAGGATGTTGTGTTACTGAAAGCAAAGGAAACAGGTGTTTCCATTAAGAGGGCATAGTGAGTACTGAATGCTTCTGAAAAGTCAAGGATAGTGAACATTCTAGAAACTTCATATGAAGTCACCGTCAACTAAAATCCTGAAGTGTTTTTCATATGTAAACTAACAACCCTGAGAACTCAATGGCTTAATAAAATCAGACTATTCTTGCTCATATCTAGTCTGATGAGGTTTGGGTCACTCACTTCTAAGAGGTGATGAGGAATCATGCTAATATTATTATCTTGTGGCTCCACCATCTTGTCATTTCAGAGTCTCCCTGGCATCATCCTGCTGGCAGACTGGAAGAAGAGAATGTGGGGAAAGTCACACCTGATCCTTAACCACCTTATCCAGAAGTGACACATGATACTTCCTCTCAGGTTCTACTGTCAAACCTGGTCAATGGCAAACCTAACTGCAAGAAAGGCTGGGAAATATAAAAAGGCAAAAACATAACAGTGAGTATTTCCAGCCTCCGCCTGTCCCTGCACTGACCTTAGGTAATTGAAATTTGGGACCCAGATGCAGGACCTTGAGTTTACCACTGCTAGATCTCACAGGCTTCAATTCAGCCCATCATTTTGGTCCCCTGAGACCATTATAGATCCTGATTTTAGAATCTCACATTTCCTTCCAAGCTCCAAGTTATTCAAAAATTTGATCAGCATTCATTTTACAGTTTTATCCAAAGAAGGGATAAAACTCTTCAGCTGAACAGGGCCAAAAACTGAGTGCTAGGGCATGCCTATAATTGTCCTCCAAGATAGTTTTAAGTCATCCATCAGCAGCCTCTGGTACTATTCAAACCAGTTATGAATAGCCTAATAGAATGAGCATCTGTAAATAATAAATGGGAAGAAGAAAAGAATGTTCCTCTAACTCCAAGTTAATATTCTCAAAATGAAATTTTAAAAATACATACGTTTGTTCTTCTGTAATACTAATCGATAAATAAATGCCTGAAGTATCTTGAGAAACCCCTAATTAAGATTATTGTAAATAGTGCATAAGACTCTATAAAAAAACAAATGTATTTACTGTCCAAATTTGTTAAAATGTACTCAGCTGGAAGAAAGAATGTGCCTGTAGAAAGGGGAGATTATTATATAGATGGGGGAAGAGTAGGGGAGCAGAGAAATTTGTTCTCTATGTCTCCAGCCCTAAGCAGGAGATATTCACAGTCCATCCTCTAGGCAAGTATAGCCCGATGTAAATGGGTGTGGTCAGATGGCAGATAGTGGACAGGCAAGAAATAAAATATGGAAGTACTTAGGTCTTTGTACCTGTGGTGTTTCAGGAAATTATGAGAGTGGAGCTCAGAAGGTAAGCTCTGGTGACGTAGCTGACATGCCCTCTGTCACCCCTGTCCCCTAGTCCCAAACAAAATGAAGGCAGTGAGTTCAAAGTTCCAGGGTCCTCTAACCTGGCAGAATTCTCACTTACTCTTCATCAACTGCAGAGACCACTGGGTGTGCTCCTACAAGGAACAGGGAAGCACCAGGGAGCAACAACTGCTGTTTTTTCATGAATTCTGGCTCTGGTTGCTGGCTGAAGCAATAGTAGACCGAGTGAAAGCAAGCTTTACTGAGTCTGTAGTCTGGCATAGCTCAGAGCTCCCCTAGCCAATGACAATTAAAATCATTCAATTCACTCTCCTTGCTCTTATCATATATACTTTGATTTCCCATAGATTTCAACCAAACACAGAAAATTCATTTATCACCCAAAAGAGGAAGACTGTGCCACCTTTATAGTTCTCATTATAAATTAATAACTTGGCCAGCTGGTTTCAATGGCACTCTCATCAGCAAGGTTATATTGAGTCTATCCGTGAGCCCTGCACTTTCAGGTGTGCTAGCCATCTGAGGTTTCTGGGCATAGATGCTGAAGGTCAGATTGAGGACCCTGTGAAGGCCTGCCCTGTGTCCTCCTGACCCTCCTGGAGGCTATCTTTGTTCTTTAGCCAGAACGCCTTCTAGCCATGATTTCTGTCTTGCTCACCTGACACCTGAGTTAAATTTCATTGAAGTTTGGACATATTATGCCTCCTAAATTTCTCTAATCTAAGAGTCTAGCAATATATACATTTAGAAGAGCTAAACGCTTCCTTACAATCTTTTTATTCTTCTTTTTTGTCTATCCTTAGCTCACATTTCCCAGCAGCTTTGGAGTTAGGCAAGGTCACTGACTAGTTTCAGACAATGAAATGAGACTGGAAGCAAAATGTAAGACTTCTGTGCTGACGCATTCAAGAGCTGCTGAGCCACCTCTACATTCTCTCTTCTGCTGTTAGAGCAACTTGATGTCTGAGTCCCTAAGTAAAAGTTGGAAGCAAAGATCCCTGCTGACCTGCCTCAGACATGGAATATTATTGAGTTATTTTATTATGACAGTTTAGCCAAGCCTATGCTGACTAATATACCTTGTGCTCAGGAAGTTTCTCTTCAAGGTAACGATTTCACATACTATATAATCTATACAGCTGAAGAAGTCTTCACTTTGTTTTGTGAACAGTAGTCTGCAATGTGGTAGTTTAGCCAAATGTAGATTCTGGAATCAGAATATTGGTGTTTGCATCCTTATAACACCATTTATTAGATCTCTGTGATCTTGGGCAAGTTAATAACTTCTTTGAGCTTTGTAAAATGAAGATGAAAATAGTATCTACCACCTAAAGCAGTTGTGAGGCTCAAATGAGTTAATACCTTTACAGCAGTGTCTAGTACATAGTAAGCATTTGACAGATGTGTGCTATAATTACTGTGTGTAGCTATATAATTACTATATTATATTTGGACTCTTATGAAAATCACTATAATTTTGCATTTAAATGTGAAACTTTTTGATAATATAATATATGGAAGTGTTGTCATTGCATATTACATATATTTTAAAATTCTGTCCATGAATGTTTAATTTTCCTTATTCTAAAGAAAAGATAGTAGTCCTAATCGTGAAACAGCTTATAAATAATTTCAAAGAACACTGGCTCCCCTTTCCTATACCAATAATGAGCAGATGTTCCACATCTGTTGTCCTGTTTTGAAGTATATGTGTGTTCAGTGACTTCACATGATAAACAGTTCTTCTCTGACTCTTTTCTGTGCTAGACAGTGTTATGGGTAGTCTATTGAGCTTGTGCATGAACATACATTTCAAGCAAGCATGATTCTGTTGTGACTTTAAAAGCTGATTTGATTTATAAGTTTATTTCTCTTATTTTTAAAAAGATACACAACCAATAACCAGCATCTTATTAATAAGATTTTTATGTCTAATTCTGTATTTCACTTATGAAAGGACTGGTAAGCATCATGATGTTATAATCTTTTGAAACCAATACTCTATTTAAATAAAAACTATGGTCCTAATTTTAGGTCTATTAAGTTGCCTTTATAGAAGTTACTTTCTGGGTACAGAAAGTATGTTAGAAACACAAATTAAAAGAAAATTTCAATTTCAACAGTGCTTAGATCAGCGATGTCATAAAAATGTTACCTTTCTGTCATCTAGAATATTTTTTTTGCTCACTGGATTGTAGTCAGAATTTAATCATCATGAATAGGTCAATGTTTCCCCTCTGGGAAGTGAGGCAAGGTGTCTATGGCCAGAGCAAAGACCGAAATTTTACAAATGGCAACAATTTGGAAAAAAATATGTAAATATGAAAATATACAGTTGATTTCACAGGGAAATGCTAAGAATTGATGTAATTTAGTTCCTATAAAAGCCAAAAAAAAAAAAAAAGGTGTCTTCCAGGTTTTACCATCCAAACCTAAAGCACTAATTTTTGTAAAGTAAGCATTCAGCAAATGTATTTTCCCAGATGGGATCCATGAGCAATCACTCTGTCCTTCTTTCCACACATGGCCAGGCCTGGGTAGAGCCGAGCACTCCATGAGGAATCCACCTGCTCATCTGGTGTGGAAAGCCAGTGGGGCATGAACATGAAAAACCTCCCACATAGGCCTAGTGACCAGTATAGCACATCCTGCAAATAGAAAGAGATGGCAGGGAAGGGAAGAAGACAATCGATGTCAGTGAATAGTGATAGAATGCCTTGCTGTTTTTCTCCTACAATCAGTATTTAGAAACTAGCTTCATTTCTATACGTCTTATGCTTGGAAATTTCAGGATAATACTAGCCAGCTGCTATATCCAATCTTGGCACTTGAAACTCAAAAAGTTTTCTTTGTTTTTGCAAACTCACTAAAAGTTAAATTATCAAGGAAAATAACTTTTCACCCTCACTGAGTTTCTCATGCTCAAAATGTCTCCAAAAGTGGGTCTCCAAAATTACAGGTATCTGAAAAAAACATTTTTTTCTTTTCTTTCCTTTTCTTACATTTTCAAGTTCAATTTTGACAAGTATTTTGTCTTTTTTTTTTGCTTGGTCAAAGCCCTGAACATTAAGAAATAATGACTCAGCCATGGATTATGCTTGACAAACTTTCTTATAAAATCAAATATATCATGAAATGAAACCAGTTTGTAAAACTAAGATGAGAAATTATTACATAAGGCTATTTTGTCCTTGATTCTTTCATTTTTATCCCTTTAATAGCACTCAAGGATATATGTTGACTGTCAGAAATTGCTCTCTCCAGTGAGATCTGCAAACCAGAATTATCCACATCCTTAATGTGTGTCTTGGGAGATAGGACAAGACAAGATACATTCACTGGGTGCCTACTACATACAGTCAGTATAGTTTACTCATGTTCTCTTATTTAATCTTTACCCTCACAGTTAACTACAGAGATAGATATTAATATTCCCATTTTACAGGTGAGGAAAGTTGAAGTAACTTTCTGGAGTTAGGGTTCATGTTGGTGTGAGCCAAAAGTCCAAGCACTTTTTCACTTTACCGTGCTCTGAGTCTTTCACTATTTCATATACATCCATTTTTTTATTCTCTCTTTCAGAGACTGCAGCTACATGGAATGATCAAAATAATTATGTTAAAAAGTATAATACAACAAATTAAGGGTTTTAATTGGGTAGGAAGTCCCAAAAAATACAATGGGATTCTTGTGGGAGGAAAAGTCCTACACTCTGCATCAATGTTTTTCACTTGTAGAGATGGTGAAGCGTAGCCCGAGAAGCAGCTTCCACAGTCATACAGTCCTGGGCTAACACCCTTGCTCTACCATCTTCTTAGTTTGCAAATTTAGGCAAAATACTTCATCCATTTGACTTTCAGTTATCACATCATTATAACAAGCACAATGAAAGAGGGCTAAGTGAAGTAAAAAAGGGATAAATGAAGCAAAAAAGTGAAAAAATGACTGGTAGAGCCCAGCCCCCAGTGATTAAACCTGCTGAGGTCACCAGTATAGCCCTCTATGTACAGTGGCTATTTGCTTTACTCTGCTCACAGGCCCCTTGGCTATCTTCCCACTGGTAGTGACATGTAAAGCCAGAGGTGCTTTTGGCATTGAAATAAATCACATTTTAGGAAGGCAGTGATTGCAACATAAACAGTTCAAGAGAAGACATGGTTGGAAGAGGTGCCGTTCTACTTTTATGCTATAGAATTCTGAATGATAAGTTTAAAATGAATCTTCATTCATATTTTCCTGTATACTCTGGGTAAGACTTGCATTTGACATGATGATTTGGGGTAATTTATACTCAATGGGACACAGAAACCTTCACAGGCCCATGTAAGGTACAGTGATTTATCTATGAATATTTAAAAATGGTAGCAAGGAGGACCTTACATATTTTTGTACTGCCCAATCCATGCACATGAAGACACTTCATCATGTGTCTGACTTGTGAAAGTCACCCCAAATCAGCATGTCAGCACCATTCTTATGAACCAATCTCACACGATCCTGTGAAAGAATGCTGCTCCAACCAGTTGAAGGAATTACCTCACCAGGACAGCAAACAGGCCAGGCTCCTCAGGACATCTGGTCAGCCCCAAACAGGGAGTAGAGGGTCAGAGAGGGCTCTGAAGGGGATAAATGGGGACTAAGGCTCATGTGGGTCCTGGTTAGGGCTTGGTGTGCCCTAACTGGGTGGTACTGCCAGTCCCAGGCAGTCACAAGCATGGAGAAGGCATTAGATACATTCCCAAGCTTAAGACCCCAGAGTCTGGGGTCCAGTGCAAGGGACTCACATGCCTGGGTCTAAGGACAGTGCCTTGTGTATAACTGGTTTCATGTAAGGCCTGGAAATAAAAGGTAAAATACTTAGCACATTGCTTATGTAAGAACTTAATATATGTTAGATATTATTATTATCACCCCATCAATATCGTTATGCTTATCATGGGAAATGTTAACAGGTATTCTAAGAATAAAAGAAGTGGGTGCCAAACCAAATAGGTTTAAAGAATAGTTCACGTTTTAAGTTAAAGATGAGGAGTTGAACTTATGCATTTATCTACCTTCTTTCCCACTAAAACAAATGTACAGGGAATAAACCCATAAAGACAAAAAGAATGGTTAGGAGTCAACAAAAACAAAATTTTGGAAGCTATAAAGCAGGTGGATGAGTGATGATTAATGGCTTAGGAGACTTGAGAATGCTGAATTCCAAGTCAAGAATATGGAAATCTGTAAAGCAACTACCTTTCTACCATACTCAGGAATTGAGATCACTATCTCTGGAACTGGGACTGAAGATGAGGTTGAAAACACAAGGACTGGTTGAAAGTTAAATTCCCAGACCCCTTCCCGTCTTCATGCAGAAAGTGTCCCCATCTACTCACCTCTTACACTCAACAGAAAAATGGAATATTGTTTTTGGATTAGGGTACATGGACTTGATAAAATAGAAGTTTACATGCAAAATATTGAGACCCGGTCCCCATTACTACCACCACCACCACCACTGACCCAACTTTTTCATCCCATTCAATTCCTGGAACTCTGGCAACCAGGTTTATAGCTTTCCAGCCAGGATTTTAGAAGAACTCAGCCCATGAGAATGCCCTAGGGTACTGATTATGGCAGAATCTACTGGTTGTGCCCCAACATCCTTCTTTACTTTGCTTCTTTCTTGGTAGTAAATATTTAGTTAGGTACATGACTATATGTATATTGTAAAAGACTGCACATTTCCTAACTTCCCTTGCCATGAGATGTGGCCTACATATCTGCCAATGATCCCATAAGCAGATGTGATATGCACAATTTATAGGGATGGGATATATATAGCCTCCCTTCCCCTTTCCTTCTTCTTATTTACTAGAATGCAGACATGGTGGTGAGGTATCTTGGGCCTTCCAGTGGAACATCTTAAGGATAGTGGAGAAACAAGATAGAGGAGGTCTGGGTCCTAGACACTCTGGAGCACAGTACCTACCCAGACTTGCATTAGATATAAATAAACTTCTCCCTTGTTTAAGCTAATCTTCTTTCAATTCTCTGCCTCACACAATCGACCATATATAGTAACCAATACATGAACCTAAGGTGTTTCCTCAATGAAATAGCCCAGCCCAATAACCCTACAGTGATGCACACTGTTAAAGAACCATGCCCACACACACAGAATTATCAAATAGTTTTGTAGTGCTCCACTCTTAAAGTTAATAGGTGAACGAAGGGTCACTAGAAATCTGAGTGATTCTTGAGCTGTCATAAAGGAAAGAGGCAACAATAAGAATAGCTTGGAGGAAATGGAAACTATGCAAGGTGAAAAACCTAAATTTATCATTAAAATTCTCAGACAAATAAGATAAAAATATTGAATCCAGGAAAAAAGAGAAGGATGCCACAACAAATGGAACAGTCTGAGACAATAAAAACTTATAGAGATTAAAAATATGACTGCAGAATTGATATATTTGGTGAGAGTTTAAGATAAAGTTGATGAAATCTCCTAGAAAGTATAGCAAAAGGCAGTGATAATAAATAGGAAAGAAAAGATTTTAAAAACTAATCTTAGAAGTCCAAAATCCAAATAATAGAGATTTTTAAATAAAGATAGCAGAGAAAACTAATTGTAAAATCTTCTAAGAAATAATTCAAGAAAATTTCCCAGAACTGAAGGATATAATTTGCCAGACTGAAAAAGTCCATCAAGGGCTCAACACAATGGATAAAAATAGACCCATATTTACCTATATCACTGAGAAATTGCAGAACACTAGGGAAGAGATCAAGTCCTAAGAATATTCAATGAGGAAAAGAAAGGTAATACAGAAAAGTTCAGGAATCAGAAAGCCACCAGCTTCCCGGTGATAACACAAGAAACTAGAAGGCAATGGAGTCTTGCCTTTAAAATTCTGATGGAAAATGATTTCCAATCTAAAATTTTACACCAGGTTAAAGTATTGCTCATGTGTGAGAAGACAATAAAAATATTTTAAGTCATGAAAGAACTAAAAATTTATCTTCCATGCACCCTTTCTCAGGATGTTATTACAAGATGTGTTTTACCCAAGAAATTAAGCCAAGAAAGATGAGAACACAGATTCAGAAAATGAGAGTGCCAGCTCAAGAGAGATGTGAAAGGAAGCCCCAGGGTGCTCCTGAGGGCTCTAGAGACATCTGGACACTATAGGCAGGGCAGACAACCCCAGGAAACCAGCACCCTGTAGGTGAGCCTTACCTTGGAATATATGATAATCTATCTTCCCAATGTAACAGAGTTAGACTCATTTATAATTTTCCTACACATGAATCTTTTACCCCTTTTATTTGAACCTATAATTAGCACTATATCCATTAAATATATGTCTCAGAGACTTAAATCTTTCTGCTGTTCATATCCCGGGTGAGTCCTGAATGTCAGTAGAGTTGCAGCCAACATCTACTCTCCACTTCATCAGACTCACCCAAAACAACTAACAAAAGGGTGATGATGGACAACGCCCATCCCCACAAACAGAGTATCTACAACTGCAAGCAAGACAGTTCCATCCGTCTGCCCCATGAGATCTAAGCCTCCTCTTAATTGGAAGCAGAGTGGACATCACCATCTCAAAATCCTCAAGACTGAGGAATGAACAAACATAAGGGGAGGAATGCAACTATGAAACGAAGTAGACTTATTATTATTCCAGGAATGGAAGAACTTGTAACATTGATATAAAGACAGTGGTCACTAGAGGTTCTGAGAGAAAGGAGAGGGAAAACTAGGTGCAACATGGGGTATTTTGGAAATGTTGGAATTGTTCTGCATAATATTGCAATAGTGGATACAGGCCATTATACATTTTGTCAAATCCTCTGAAATTGTGTGGTGCAAAGTGTAAACATAATGTAAACTATAGACCTTGGCTAGCAGCAATGCTTCAGTATTTGTTCATCAATTGTAACAAATGCACCAACTTATGGAAGATGATATTAATAAGGGAAGATGTGAGAAGGGGAGGGGGTGGGGTGTATAGGAGTCCCCTACAGTTTCAATGCAACTTTTATGTAATCTAAAACTTCTTCTAAAATAAAAAAATTAAAAAAAAAAACAAGGAAACTAATGTCATTTAACCAATCTGTGCTCATTTATTTATCTTTCTGAACACTGGAGAAACAATTGAGTTTGTTTTTAGGATTAAATAAGATAAATGTACCTGGACAGAATTTTTTTAAAGTAATGCTTCCATAATTTGTTAAATTGCCTTTTGTCTGTTATTTTTGAGTGAAATAAAGTTTATTTAAAAAAAAAAAAAGAAGCTCCAGGATGATGGTTGTCTTAAGCCAGAGGCAGAGCCTGAAACAGGGAATTAAGAGCCCATGTTTTAACGGGGGAGAGCCCTCATGAGAAAGGTAGAAAGAGAAGTAAGACAGGGCAGGGGAAGGAGGCAAGCAAGGATGTGAACTCAGCTAGAGGGCAGCTTCAGCCTGATCCCATGGGGAGTTCTGGAGCGTGAATTGCACCACAGAGATGGTCCTAGGCAAGGGACCAGCCTTTTGTATCTCATGTCAATTTGTCATTGTCCTTGGAGAGTCCTAAGTAGGAATGATATAACCTCCTGATTAAGGGGCTCCCATTTGGCCGAGGGTAATTCTCTGGAGAAGCAGGCATCTGTGAGGTGTTAGCATGCATATTAGCTGGGGGGTGGGCACCCTGCTCTGTAAAAGTGCAACCACTACAATGGTAGGAAACTGGGGGCCAAGTGTGCATTAGGCATTGAGGGCAAGACATTTGGACTGGAGAAGGCCCAAAGGCTTCTTCAGTTGTCTTCAGGAAGAGAAAACCGTGTTTGAATACATTGAGATGAGTTTTATACAACTGGGGAAGAGTTTGGGGATAAATCAGTGACAGTTACATAGAAAACTGCAAGCAAAAAATAATAAAATTGAGAAAACTAAAAGTTGTACAGGAAGAGAAAATAATCAAAGGAGTTTGCAATATGGCTCAACCATGCATAGTATTTCAAATGGTCATAATATTGAACACACTGATTACCAGTACAGCCAAAATTATGACATTTCTCTACCAGGAGTATGGGGGATGGCAATGTGCATGTTAGTGGAGGAAGTAGAGTGAAAGGGATTAAGTCTTCAGGTTCTCGAGGAGAGTCCTACAGGTTTTGCCACCGGTAAACTCAGCAGATCCACCTGGCAATGAGTGAGCTGGGTCTAGCACGCCCCTCTCCCCAGGGCTATCAGGATTGGTATGCAATGCCACTGGGCAGACCACGCTCCACTAGCAAGACCACTCTCATGAATGCAAAAGCCCCATTGTCACATGCCACCTCCCAAAGCCCCCATGCAAAGAAAGCAATAAAGGCTGGGGAATTGTCAGGGCTCCTGGTGCAGGCACATCCTTGATGTCTGACCATACGTGGCCCAAGCACATCTCTCCACGTGATGCCAGGAGACTGGGGGCTGCGTCCTGCATGCACTGTTTGACACCTGTGGCATTGCCTGAGCCCTTTTCTCAACACTCCATTGTGAGAAGCCAACAGATAATGACTAAAATCAAAGTGTCAAAAAGTGGTAGTGCAAGCAGTTGTTTAGGACTATTTAAAGATATTGAAATAAATACCAACAGAATCAGTTAGTGTCCCCTGGGAAGCAGGAAATGGGGAACCAGGCAAAGGATTGTTATTTTTCCTAACAAGTATTTTAGAACTATGTGCATTTATAACACTCGTTCATTGCTATACTTCTCAAATGCTTAGTAAGTGGGAAATTTCTAAGAAGAGATTCATGTAAGCAGCATTTTCCAAACTTATTTGTCTCTAGAATCTTTTTTAAAAATTATTTAACAGTCACTTTTTAACATCTCTGAAGACACGGATGTTGCGGTTTGGAAAATACTGTCACACAGCAAAGTCCCCAAATTTATATAAAGCAGAATATATTGTGGTCTGTAGGGAAGATGTTTGCCTGGCATTTACTGAGTACCCACTCTGTGCAGGACACTATGCTCGGTAGCTTAACAAGGCCTCGCTCATTTAACTGGATTCTGATCAGATCTGATGCTTTGATTTTGATTCAGCCTCACAGCTCATTTATTGAAGGTAAATTCAGCGATTGTCTTCCGTGTGCCAGGCACTGCTGGGGGAGACACTGTTATAAGATAGATGTGGTCTCTGACCTCACCTGGAGATTCTGTAGTACTCAAGAAGAAGAGGAGAATGGATATATTTGGACAATCCATTATCACCAATCATTTTGCATTTCATTTATGGGATCTGTTTCTGTGCCTGTTAAAGTGCCTTTACATTGGTTGTTTAGCTGCCACATGGTTTGTGAGAAGCCCGCCCAGCCCAGGTGATTTAGAAGCAACCACTTCATTCAAGTGGTGCCTCCATTTACATCCTACATCCGAGCGTGCAGGGGTGAGGGGTTCTCTGTAACTTAAGGTATATTCTGCTTAAGTCTTTGAAGTGGAAAGACTGCCAAGCAGTCAGGCGACTGAGTGGATTCTACTGTGGAAACGCATAAAGGTAACAATGAGATCTAATTGGGACATTTGAGCTTTATCTTTTCTCAGAGATGGATGCATTTCCTTAGACTCGATTAATAGCTTAATAATAACTTAAGACATAAACTTTCAGATGATACTGAATTCCTGAAACCAAATGAGAGACAGGGGCTCTGAATACACAAACATTAAAATTCCTTTTGCTTTATTCGATAAAATGTACTCAATTATTCTCACCTATAAAGTAATATGTGCTCATTTTAGAACATTTTTACATTATAGCAATATACCAATAAGAAAAATCAGCCATAGTCTCTGATCTCAAAATATCCATCTTGGTGTATAAAAGCTCTTCCCATATAGAAGCTTGTTTTAATTTCTACCCCCCCCCCCCCCC
>JAQZBX010018328.1:0-34732 GCA_029593785.1 Cabassous unicinctus | reverse complement strand
AAAAAAAAAAAAAAAAAAAAGATCCATGAGGGCCCGGTAAGTGAATGAGAATTATCTGTCTTATTCACCTCTGTACCCCTGGCACATATGCATTGAGTGAATGAATGAATGAATGAACAAATTTTGTTGTTCACCGATTCTTGCAAGTAGTGGTGAGTTGGCTATGATGACAATAGCCCACACGGGCACTGTCTTTGGCATAGATGTTGCGGCTGGAAACATTTGGATTCCACAGGCAGCTTCTAGCTTCCCCATTTTTCACACTTTCGCCCTCAGTGACCCCATCCCCAACCCCAACTTCTCCGACTCCTAGGCATTCCCTCAGAAACATCAATCTTACATTTTCCCCCTGATTGTGAACACTGTGTAACTTGGGAGGAAGCGGGCCTTGACGTCTTAGAGCCCATGCTGCCATCTAAAGGACAGAAGCCGCAGGAGGAGGTCTTTCTTGCTAGCAAAGGCCAGAGACGAGATTGGAAATTTCAATAGCAGAGGGACAGAGGGGGCGGTGAGACCAGCCCAGACTGCTCAGAAAGCCTCGTGTTCTCCTTGGCGCCCCAGGGAAATAAAGGTTGTTGTGTAATTAGCACAAATGTCTGCAAAAGATTTGAAGTCAGGAAATTACCTTTGGATCTGCTTTTTCTCTCCTCCTCTACTTTTAAAGTGTGTGTGTGTGTGTGTGTATGTGTGTGTGTAGCAGGGGAGGTGGCTTTTGTTTTTGCTCAGAGTCAAGATCCAAAGATGTTAACAATGGTTGTCTTTGGGTGCTGAAAATAGTGGTATTTTTTTCCCTTTGTTCCAATTCTCTGAAGTGTCTTCAAAGTGCGTTATTACTTAAATGATTAAGAAATGACTTTTAAAATTTAAATGGGGAGATGAGTAAGGGTTTTCCAGAAAATCCATGCCCTATGAGGATCAAGTTAAAAAAAAATCTTTGATCAAATTCAAAATCGATTATGTTGAAGGGTTAATATAATGCTTTTTTATGTTTTCTGTCTTTGAAGAGGCTCAGCTTGAAAAAAATTTGAAGGCTTAAATTTGGAGAAATAATCCAGGATGTTTGTAAGTATCAATTAGGACGAATAGGCAAGTTTCTAGAACGTAGTTGGACAGTTGAATAATTGCTGATGTCTATGGGTGGAAGGCTTGAAAGGGATGCTCTGGTCTGTGGGGGAGTAGTAGCCCCAGAAAGCTCAGAGCTGCTCTTCAGCTGATCAACAGCAGAGTTTGGGAAAGAGCGTCACACACGTTCAAGGCCAGGAAATCCCTGGAAAGGGCTCGCCAAAGCAAACGTGCCCAGTGTGCAGTGGGTTCAGCCAGACCAACTGATGGCTTACTGGATGCCTCCTGAAAGTGTCAGCAGCTCCCCAGAAAAACAAAGCCAAATGAGCCAGAAAAAAAGGGTTGTAAACTGTGGAAGCCATCTTACAACTGAGTAACTCATCAGAGGAGCCTTGAGCTTAGACTCACTGGAAGTCTATTAAGGAGCAAGAGCCAGTCATTGGGAAGATGCCTGGGATGTGTTCCCAGGACGAAAAAGAGAAAACTAATGCTCAGTGTATGTTTAAGGACCTTGGGGATTCCAGCGCTAGGTCATTTTCTGGAGGAAAATTGGAGACGTTATACTCTAAGAGCTGAGGTTTGGGTTCATTATCAATTCTTTAGTGTCTACCCATAGGACCCTGGGAGTTGACTGGAGAGAGGATCATAGCAAGGCGAGTCAGGTAGGCTGAGCCAGATGCTATGAGTTCCTGCAGTTCAGGTCCTGAAAATGATGCCTGATGAATAAAAGCAACAGCTCACACTTGTCGAGGAGTTATTCGGCATCAGGCATTATGCTAAATGCTTTGCAAACATTATCTGTTAATCATCCTCCAAATATGATGAAATAGGTATGATTATTATAGCTTTTTTCTTTTTTTTTCTTTTAGGCACCAGGGATCCGGGATTGAATCCGGGACCTCATATGTAGGAAGCTGGTGCTCAAACTCTGAGCTACATCAGCTGCCCTGAGTTGTTTTTTTCTCTTGTTGTTTGCTTGTTGTTGTTTTTGTTTTTTTCAGGAGGCACCAGGGACTGAACCTGGGACCGCCCATGTGGGAGGCTGGCGCTCAACCGCTCAAGCCACATCCGCTCCCTATTATAGCATATTAAAACAACAAAACCCCACAAACTCAGGAACTCCATTGAAGTATTTTCCCCACGTTCACACAGCTAATGTATGTGTGATAGGTGGAATCGAGAGTCAAATCCTGTCTGATGGAGTCCATACATTTGATAACTACACTCTTTTGCCCTAAAGCTTGTCTTTAAATATTTCTGCTTGCATCTCCTCTAAAGGAATTTTGATAATTAATATAGTCTATGCATATTTTTAATTTGCCATCTAATATTTTTCAGCATAAGTTAAAAAATTTGCAAAAGATACTATATCTGTTTTAAAACACTCTTTTAAGTAATTTAATATCTGAGATATTAAAAAATATTACATTGTTCCTTTCACTTTTTGAAATTACATTTTCATTCCACTTCTACAGAATTTTATCCTAATGTAACATAATTTTTGTGATCCTATTGTTCACTCTCGTAAACTTAACTGCAACAAAAATAAATATATATATAAATTGAGGTTAAAATGTACATATTTCTTTCTGTGACAGTAAAGTTATTAGTGTTAAAATGTTTCTTTTGTGTTGAATTATCCTTATAATTATTAATAGTCTGCAGCTGCTCAAAATGGTATATATATCAAAACATTTGATAATTATTTTATCCCCCATTAGAAATGTAGAACTATACAGGGAATGCATCTTTTAACTGGATTCACTGAGGAATAGAAATGTGAAACTATTTATGTGGTCTTGATTAAAGGAATTACTGCGTTTCCTCTTTGTTTGGTACTGGAACCATTAAAAAAAAAAAAGATTCATGTTATTTATTTATTTCTACCCCCACCCTGACCTGTTGTTTGCACTCGCTGTCTGCTCGTCTTCTTTTTAGAAGGCACTAGGAACCGAACCTGGGACCTCCCATGTGGGGTCGAGGGGCCCAATGGCTTGAGCCACCTCCGCTCCCTGCTTGTTGTGTCTCTCATTGTGTTTCCTTGCTGTGGCTCTTTGTTGTGTCATCTTGCTGCGTCAGCTTGCTGTGCCGGCCTGTCATGTCAGCTTGTTCTCTTGCTCGTCTTCTCTTAGGAGACACCGAGACCGAAACTGGGACCTCCCATGTGGTAGGCAGGTGCCCAACTGCTTGAGCCACATCTGCTTCCCCCTGGAACCATTTTAATAATAGATATGGGTGAGAGGTAAACCTTTCTTTTTAAATTGGGAGAAAAGTGACTGTGAAAGGTGAGAGCACATTTTCAGGTAGATCAGCTATAGGGAAGAGTGCCTGTAAAAGTTGAGTATCTGAAAACCAGTTCCTTTTATTACTATTTGTGTCCTTGCACCCAACGTCTTTGTGCACCTCCAGGAAATGTGTACTGTCCTTGGAAGACTGCTGCATATTTGCTTTCAGAGTTATCTTGTTTCTCTCAAATATCCTGGTTGCTGCCCTGGTGTGGATCTAATGAATTTGGCAATCCTCTGGTTTCTGTGCATTTTCTGGCTTCTGTTAATTTATGTCCATTGCTTACCGAGATCTTTGGATTCATTGTCCATCCTGGGGTCTGGACTCTCGATGTTTTTCAAGGTTCCTGTCCAGCAGTTTCCTTGGCTCCCCATATTTTTTTATTTTAGTTTTCTTTAAATCGGCTTCCCAGGTTTTTAACTTGACATCCTAATCTTTCACTACACACTTCCCAGAACTGTTTGCGATCACCTCAGCAGTGCTAGATTGCTGCTGGAGGCAGCATCTTGGTCCACTTGTCCGCCATCTTGCTCCCATTGAATCTCTCATGAGGTACCAATTAAGCTAAAAAATACCATGTTGTCTCACTTGGAAATCTGACCCCTTTGTCTGCCTCAATCTGTTTCCATTTATCCTGCTTTATTCCTATTTACCTTTTGGTCTTTCCCCTTTTAAGCTGAATTGCCTTTTACATTTCCTTCCTAGGTTTCAATTTGCCTTATTTAATGATTCTCTAAATGCTAGTAAAGATCATACCACTAAAAAGTGTCAAAACTTACCAAATTTCAGAGATAGAAGGAATATTGTAAAGCATAATCCTCCCCCCACCCCACCTCCAGTGTTGAGAGAGAGATAGAGAGAGGGAGGGAGGGAGAGAGAGAGAGAGAGAGAGAGGGAGGGAGGGAGAGAGAGACAGAGAGAGAGACAGAGAGAGAGAGAGAGAGAGAGAGAGAGAGAGAGAGAGAGAGAGAGAGAGAGAGATTGAGAGAGAGAGAGAGACAAAGTAGATTCTGGGGTTGTGCAGAAGTCATTTAAGCATGGGGGAGTCTGAAACTGTGAGAGAAGAGCTGTTTGAGGTCCAACATTTCCTAGGCCTCCCCAGCTGCTCTTTGGTAGCACATTACATGCATGCTTCAATCACTTCTTCCACCTGGCCGGCCAATGTTACTGACTCTAGTAACTGAAACAGAGAGAAGGGAGGAAAGGGTGGGACAGGGGCAAGGAGAGTCTTACTTGACGTCCACTCTGGTAGGAGAGGGTTTGTCAGTATTTAAAATGAGTTCCTTCTTTCCTGGAATGTTTTCAGAACATTCCTGGAATGTTCTGTGGACACCCATCTCCTCTCATGTTCGGGGGTTTCTCATCGGTAATTCCCTTGTTCCAATTGGCATGTTTGCTTATTCTATCTACAGTCGCTTGCAATTTGGTGTTTCACCTCTGGCTTCTGTTTGCTGAGGTCTCACTAATCTACCCAGGCAGCCCTGCTGAATGAGATTCAAGACAACCCCCTATACTCGCTCGCTCTCTCTTGGGAAGCCCAGCCAGTGCCCTTCCTTGCCCATGAAGTGCTTTTGTATTTATTAGAAAGAGGTGCCCATTGTTCAAGACACTTAACTTTCTACCTGTTGGGAAATTGTTGTAATGTATACTGGTTTTTTTTAGAACAAGATACTCTACTGCCTTCTACAAGAAAATAGATATGATGGGAATGAGTTCCCACCCCCTCCAATGCCATTAGATGTTGTGTCCGTGACAGCACACAACCATACATGGTGGCCCAAGGTCCACATGTGGTCTGCAGGAAACATGGTCTTTGCCCAGACAAACTTTGGGAATGAAGACTGATCCCAATCCAGCAGCAAACTTCTTCACTCTGTTTTTAAATCAGTTAGGAAAATTGTTTTAGTTCCAGAATATTCCCCTTGAAGTTCTCCCTTACCATGAGGCTTCCCCCCCAAAATCCACTGGGACGTTGAAGGAGTGGGAGTCACAGAGGAGCAACAGCTACCTTCAAAGAATTCCTCTTCAAAACTCCTCACCAAGGATGGTACAGCTGCAAAATGGAGGAGTAGGAAGTTTTACAGCTCACTCCCTCCTCCAGAAAAAAGGAAGGAACTGTTAAAAGGGATTAGAATTGACTAGGTAGTAACCCTGGAACCAGATTGGACTGTGGGAGTGACAGAGGAAGCAAGAGTCTGGACAAAGGAGAGGCTGCCAAGAGTTCAGCTTTTGTAAGTGAGAACCTCAGCCAGCCCCCACTCTTCTCTCTGTGGCAGCAGCTGTGAAAATGACATCAGCTGCAGAAACACAGAGCAGATCAGGGAGTTGCTGGCTGGGGCCAGGGTAGGTAGAGTAAACCTCATCCTTCAAAAGTTGAGGTTGAAGGTAGGTCTGGGGGATTCCTGAGGGACCAGGTAGATGCTAGCCCCGGTTTTGGCCATCTGGGTAACAGCAGCTCCCGCCTCCCACCAGTGTCCACCAGGACGTAAAGGGCCAGTGTACCTTCTTTGGTTGTTTTTAAAAATCTTTCTTTTAATTATTATTTTTACAAACAAACACTCCCCCTTCTCTCATTCCCCCATCTTCCTGGTAATGGCTAACCTGCTCTCTAGCTCTGTGAATTTGCTATTTCTAGTCTTCTTACAAGTGATATCATATAATATTTGTATTTATGTGCCTTGATTATATCACTGAGCATAATGTTTTCAAGTTTATTCTATATTGCAACATTTCTCATAATTTCATTCTTTGTTTTTGCTGAATAATATTCCATTGTGTGTATGTACCACATTTTGCTTATCCAATCATTTGTTGGTGGACTCTTGGGTTTCCACCTTTTGGCTACTGTGAATAATGCTGCTATAAATATTGGGTACAAGTATCTGTTTGAGACCTTATTTTGGGTATGTAAGTAGAAGTGGAATTGCCAGGTCATACAGTAATTCTATATTTAACTTTTTGAGGAATCACCATATTCCTTTCCACACGGATCGCACCATTTTATATTCCCACCAACAATGCATTAGAATTCCAATTTTCTCCATATTTTCTCCAACACTTGTTATTTTCCATTAAAATGTTATTTTCCATTCTTGTGTGTGAGATGTGGTATCTCATTGTGGTTTTGATTTACATTTCCAAAATGACTAATAATGTTGAGTATCTTTTCATGTGTTTATTGACCATTTACATATCTTCTTTGGAGAAATGTTATTCAAGTACCTTGCCCATTTTCTAGTTGGATTGTTTGTCTTTTTGTTGTTGCATTGTAAAAGTTCTTTATATAATCAGATTATTAAACCCTTATCTCATATATGATCTTAAACTATTTGCTCCCATTCTGTCGATTGTCTTTTTACTTTCTAGATAATTTCCTTTGATACATAAATGTTTTTAATTTTGATGAAATCAAACTTATCAATTGTTTCTTTTGTTGCTCGTACTTTTGGTGTCATATCTAAGACTTTTGGTGTCATATCTAAGACTCCATTGCTTTTTCTTTTTTTTTTTTTTAGGAGGTACCAGGGATTGAATCCAGAGACCTCATACATGGGAGGCAGGCACTCAACCACTTGAGCTACATCTGCTCCCCCCAGGTCATGAAAATTTGCCCCTATGCCATCTGCTAAGAGTTTTATAGTTTTAGTTTTTATATTTAGGTCCTTGGTCCATTTTGAGTTATTTTTGTCTATGGTATGAGGGTCTAACATCATTCTTCTGAATGTGGATATCCAGTTTTCCCAAAACCATTTGTTGAAAATACTGCATGTATTAGCACTCTAGTCAAAAATCAATTGGTCATAGATACGTGGGTCTATTTCTAGACTCTCAATTCTGTTTCACTGATCTATTTGTCTACCTTTATTGTCTCTTTTAGTATAATTTGAAATCAGGAAGTTTGAGTCCTCCAACCCTGTTCTTCTATTTCAAGATTGTTTCGTCTATTTAGGACCCCTTGCAGATTGATATTAATTTAAGGACCAGTTTTTCCATTTCTGCAAAAAGAAAAAGCAGTTGGAGTTTTGACAGGGATTACATTGTATTTGTATATTTATTTGGGTAATATTGATATCTTAACAATATTAACTCTTCCCATTCATGACCATGGTATGTCTTGCCATTTTTTTTTAGGTCTTCATTAATTTCTTTCAACAATGCTTTGTAGTTTTCAGTACACAAGGCTTTTGCATCCTTGATTAAATTTATTCCTAGACATTTTATCCTTTTAGATGCTATTGTAAATTAATTTTTTTAAAATTTCCTCTTCAGATTGTTTATTGAGAGTGTATAGGAACACAATTGATTTTTGTGTGTTGCTCTTGTACCCTGCCACTTTGCTGAATTCATTTATTAGCTCTAATAGTTTTCTTGTGGATTTCTTTGGATTTTGTATATATAAGATCATGTCATCTGCAAACAGAGATAGTTTTACTTCTTCCTTTCCAACCTGGATATCTTTTATTTCTTTTGCTTGCCTAATTGCTCTGACAAGAACTTCTAATACAATATTGACTAGCAGTGGTGAAAGAGGCGTTCTTGTCTTGTTTCTGATCTTAGGGGGAAAGTTTTAAGTCTTTCACCATTGAGTATGATGCTATCTGTGGGTTTTTCATGTATGTCCTTTATTATGTTGAGGACGTTCCCTTCTAGTCCCAGTTTTCTGAGTGTTTTTGTCAAGAAAGGGTGCTGGATTTTGTCAAATGTCTTTTCTGCATCTATTGAGATAATCATTGTTTTTTTCATTCATTATATTTATGTAGCATGTTACATGGATTGATTTTTCATATGTTGAAACTTGCATTTCTGGGATAAATTTCAATTGGTCATAGTGAACAATCTTTAAAAATGCTGTTGGATTTGATTTGCTAGTATTTTACATGTATATTCCTAGAGATATTGGTCTGTAATTTTCTTTTCTTGTGATGGCTTTATCTGGCTTTGGTAATCAGAGTAATGCTGGCCTAAGAGAATGAATTATGAAGTGTTTCCTCCTCTTGAATTCTTTGGAAGACTTTGAAAAGGATTGGTACTAACTTTTTACATGTTTGGTAGAATTCATCAGTGAAGCCATCTGGTCCTGGGACATATATAATTATTAATTCAATGTCTGTACTTATTATAGGTTTGATGATGTTTTCTATTTCTTCTTGAGTCAATTTGGGTAACTGATGTATTTCTAGGAATTTTCCCATTGCTTCTAGATTATCTAGTTTGTTTGCATACAATAGTTTTATAATATTCACTTATATTTTTATTTCTGTAAGGTCAGCAGTGATATCATTTTCCTTTCTGATTTTAGTTATTTGCATCTTTTCCCTTTTTCTTTTTCAGTATAGCTAAATGTTTGTCAATTTTATTGATTTTTTCCAAAGGATCAACTTTTTGTTTTATTTTCTTAATTATTTCTATTCTCTATTTCATTTATTTCCACTCTAGACTTAAATATTTCCTTTTTTTCTGCAAACTTTGGGTTTACTTTGCTCTTCTTGTTTATAAATTTCCTTCTGAGCTCTGCTTTTGCTGCATCTCATAATTTTCAGTAGTTTGTATTTTTGCTTCCATCCATCTCAACATATTTTCTAAATTTCTTTGTAATCTATTATTTAACCATTGGTTGTTTAAGAGTGTGTTGTTTAATTTCCACATATTTCTAAATTTTCCAGTTTTCTTTCTGTTCTTGATTTCTAGATTCATTCCATTATGGTCAGAGAAATTACATTTTATGATTTAAGTATTTATAAATTCATTGAGACTCTCATACCCTAATAAATGGTCTATTTCAGAGAATGATCTGGGTGCACATGAAAAGAATGTGTATTCTGCTGCTGTTGGGTGAAATGTTCTATATATGTTGCTTAGATCTCATTGGTTTATTTATTGTTTAGGTCATCTATTTACTTATTGACCTTCTGCCTAGATGTTCCATCTATTATGAGAGTGGCATATTGCAGTGTCCCACTATTCTTGTAAAACTCTCTATTCTTCCCTTCCCTACTGTGAATGTTTGCTTTACATATTTTGTTGTTAGGTATATTTATGTTTATAATTGTTCAGTCTTCTTGTCGAATTGATCCTTTTATTGATATATAATGTACTTATTTGTCTCTTATAACTGTTTTTGACTTAAACTCTATTTTGTCTGATATTAATGTAGTCGTCCCTGCACTTTTTTGGTTACTATTTGAACGGAATATATATTTTTATCCTTTTACTTTCAATCTGTTTGCTTCTATAGATCTAAGATAGGTCTCTTGTAAACAGCATATAGTTGGGTCATGTTTCTTTATCCATTCTGCCAACCTCGGGCTTTTGATTGGGAGTCTAAGCCATTTACATTAAAGGTAATTACTGATATGGCAAGATATACTTCTGCCACTTTGCTAATTATTTTGCTGTCTTATACCTTTTTGTTCCTCCCTTTCTCCATTACTTTTGTTTTTCTTTAGATGATCTTTTATAATGAGCCATTTTGAATTACTTTTCATTTCATTTTGTGTAGGTAATTTAAGATTTTTATGGTTAACATGGGGATCACATTTAGCATCCTAAGTCTATTGCAGTTTAGTTTGTGTTGATTCCAACTTGACTTACTAGCTTACACCTATACTGTACCTGTATCCCTGTCCTTCCATTTTATGTTCTCATCACAAATTACATCTTTATGCACTGTGTGCCCAGTAACAAAGATTTATTAATAAACTTGTTTTTTATGCATTTGGATTTTAAGCCTTATGAGAAGCAAAAGACAGTATTACAAATGAAAAATGCAATAGTATTTACTCATATTGTCACTTACACTGTGTGGCCGCTTGAGATTATTTATGAATTCCAAAAAGAGAGATTATGTTTGTAAACTGGTCTTTTCCTCTGGATGTGATACCCTTTGATTGAATTAGATTAAAATTCTGAAATTTTAATTCGAAATGCCTTTGATTAAATTATGTTAAGATTAGGGCTTTGATTCGACCACGTCATTAAGGTGACTCAGTCTGAGTCCCTGCCCACCTTTGTGGGCTATATAGATGGACATTCAGTCAAGGATACACACAGAAGTAGTTACACAGAGAAGATACACAGAGGAAGAGAGACAGCTCCATAGACACAGCAGAGGCCCCTGGAAGAGAAATGAGCCATTTGCCTGATTGTTTACAGCTAACCTTGTAAAGAAAACAAAGCAGCTAAGCCAGGAAAGAAATGGGCCCCACAGGAAGAGAGACAAGCCCTATGCCAGCCTATAGCTGAGACTGGAAGAAGCTGGGACCATGGAGCCTTAAGAGGAAGAGGAAGCCTAAACCCCTGCAGATGTCGGCAGTCATCTTGCTTCAACACATGACAACAGACTTGAGTGAGGAACTAACCATGAGTTGGACTTTTTAGGGCCTTGTAACTGTAAGCTTCTACCCCAACTAAATACCATTTGTAAAAACCAACAGATTTCTGGTACTTTGCCTCAGCACCCCTTTTGTTAACTAATATACACTGGAAGTCTTTATTTCTTTATACAGCATCTAGTATTCTTTCTTTTTTCTCTCTTTCTTTATTTCTTTTCTTGTTTTTCTTTTTTTCCAGTTATTGATCTGGAGGATTGAGGAATGGGAGAGTTAGATTTCCAGAATGACCACAACAAAATAGTCAGAATGCCAAGTTACCAACAAAAAATGCAAGGAGACAAAAACTGTGGCCCAGTTATAGAAAAGAATATTTAATAGAAGCTGTTCTAGAGGAAACTCTGTTTGGAATTGCTAATCAAAGATCTTAGATAAACTCTCTTAAATAAGATCATTGAACAAAAGGAAAACATGGACAAAACACTAAAGGAAATCAGAAAAACAATATATGGAAAAAATGAGAAATTCAATAATGAAATAGAAATGATAAAAAACCAAATGGAAAATATGGAACTCAAAAGTAAAATAATTGAAGTGAAAACTTCAATAGAGGGATTCAACAGCAGATTGGAGGAGGCAGAAGAAGGATTAGTGAACACAGAGATAAGACATTTGAAAATTTCCAGTCCGATGAACAGAAAGAAAAAAGATGAAAACAAAAGTGAACAGAGCTCTAAGAGCCTGTGGGACACAATCAAGTATACCAATATACCCGTCATAGGGGTCCCAGAAAGAAAAGAGAGAGAAATGGCCAGAGGAAATATTAGAAGAATCAATAGAATCAATGGCAGAAAACTTCTAAAATCTGATGAAATATATGAATATACAAATCCAAGATGCTCAACAAATGCCAAACAGGATGAACCGTGTTCAGGAAACATTATAATCAAACTGTCAAATGCCAAGAACAAATACAAACTCTTGAAAAGAGCAAGGGAGAATCAATACATCACATTGGCTTGAAGCCAGTCTCCATACTCATGGTATGGATAAGCCCTGAAGGAGAGCACTGCACAGGTCAATCTGCAAGGACTAGAAAAGGTGTTTTCTTTCTTTCTTTTTTTCATTTTTGTTAGCTCCTGGCACTCAAGAAAAGCTCTGTCATGACACTGGATGGATACCAGAAAGTCCTGCATGATCAGTAGTAAATGTAGATAGAATAAACTCTCCAGTCAAAAGGCAGAGATTGGTAGCAGAATGGATAAAAAAGCATGACCCAACTATTTGCTATTTACAAGAGACTCACCTTAATTCAAAGACACAAGTAGGTTGTAAGTGCAAGGATGAAAAAAAATACCATACAAATAGTAACCAAAAGAGTGCTGGGTAGCTATACTAATATCAGATAAAACAGACTTTAAGTCAAAAACTGTTACTAGGGACAAAGAATGTTGCTACATACTGATAAAGGGGTCTAGTCAACGAGAAGACGTAACAATTTTAAATTTATATGCACCTAATAGCATAGCTCCTAAATATACGAAACAAATATGACAGATAGGAACGGAGAAATATGTTGTTCTACATTAATAGTAGGAGGAGCTTCAATACACCACTTTCAGTAATGGATAGGACATCTAGACAGACATTCAATAAAGAAGTAGAAAACTTGCATAATACTATAAACTGATGAGACCTAACATATATAGATATTTATAAAACACTTCACCCAACAGCAGCGGAATGCATATTATTCTCTAGTGCACATGGGCCATTCTCCAGGATAGATCGTATGTTAGGTCACAAAATAAGTCTCAATAAATTAAAAAAATATTAAAATCATACAATATATCATCTCTGACCACAATGGAAAGTAACTAAAAATCAATAACAGGGAGAAATGGAGACTTCACAAATACATGGAAATTAGACAATGCACTCTAAACAACCAATGGATCAAAGAAGAAATCACAAGGGAAATTAGGAAATATCTTGAGGCAAATGAAAATGAAAACACAACATACCAGAACTTAGGAATGCAGGAAAGAGGAAGTGCTGAGGGAAATTTATAGCTCTAAATGCTTACATTAAAAAAGAAGAAAGATCTCAAATCAGAGACCTAATCTCACAGCTCGAAGATCTAGGAAAAAAAAAAAAAGAACAAATTAAACCAAAAAGGAGCATAAGGAAGGAAATAATAAAGATTATAACAGAGATACATGAAATAAAGAATAAAAAGCAATAGAGGGAAGCAGATGTGGCTCAAGTGATTGGGCTCCCGTCTACCGTATAGGAGGCCCGGGGTTTGATTCCTGGGGCCTCCTGGTGAAAAAGCAAGCTGGCGGTGAGCTGGCCCATGTGGAGTGCTGGCCTGCGCAGAAAGCTGGCGCAGCAAGATTACGCAACAAAAAGAGTCACAGAAGAGAGACAATGAGAGATGCAGCAAATCAGGGAGCTGAGGCAGTGCAAGAGATTGTGCGCCTCTCTCCACTCCGGAAGGTCCCAGGATCGTTCCCAGTGCCACCTAAAGAGAAGACAAGCAGACACAGAAGAACACACAGAGAGCAGACAGTGAGCTCAAAACAATGAGGGGGGCAAGGAGAAATAAATAAATAAATCTTAAAAAAAAAAAGCAATAGGGATAATCAAGAAACTCAAAAGTTGGTTATTTGAAAAGATCAATAAAATTAACAAGCCTTTAGCTAGACTCCCGGAGGAAAAATGAGAGAAGACGCAAATAACTAAAACCAGAAATGAAAGGGAGGGCATTACTACTGACCCCACAAAAATAAAGAGGTTTATAAAAGGATACTATGAACACCTGTATGCCAACAAATTAGATAACCTAGGTGAGATGGACAAATTCCTAGAAACACACAAACCACCTACACTGAGTCAAGAAGAAATAGAAGATCTCAGCAGACCAATAACAGGTAAATAGATTGAATCAGTCTTTAAAAACCTCCAAAAAAGGAAAAATCAAGGACCAGATGGCTCACTTGTGAATTTTCCCAAACATTCCGAGAGTGAACACTAGTCTTCCTAAAACTCTTTCAAAAAATTAAAAAGGAGGGAACATTAACCCATTCTATAAGGCCAACATCAGCTAATACCAAAGTAAGATAAAAATACCACAAGAAAAGAAAATTACAGACCAATATCCCATATAAATATAGATACAAAAAATCTCAACAAAATCCTAGCATATCAAATCCTACAATACATTAAAATTCTGATAAAAGAATTATACACATGATCAAGAGGGATTTATCCCAGGCAATTCAGCATAAGAAAATCAGTGTAATACACGTCATTAATAGAACAAAGGAAAAAAAATCACATGATGATCTCAATGCAGAAAAGACATTTGGCAAAAATCCAGCACCCTTTGTTGATAAAAACACTTAGAAAAATAGGAATAGAAGGAAACTTTCTCAACATGACAAAGGGCACATAGGAAAAGCCCACAGATAACAACATATTCAGTGGTGAAAGACTGAAAGCCTTTCCTCAAAGATCAGGAAAAAGACAAGGATGTCCACCATCACCACTGTCAAGATTGCTAATCAGCTGACCTTAAGATAGGGAAATGATCCTGCAATATCCAGGTGTATTAGTCAGCCAAAGGGGTGCTAATGTGAAATACCAAAAATGGGTTGGTCTTTATAAAGGGTATTTATTTGGGGTAGAAGTCCACAGTTACCAGGCCATAAAGCATAAGTTTCTTCCCTCACCAAAGTCCATTGTCATGTGTTGGAGCAAGACAGCTGCCTACATTTGCCCAGGTTTCAGGCTTCTGGGGTTCCTCTCTTCCTGGGGCTGCATTTCTCTCCGGGCTTAGCTCCTATTTCCTCCACAAGGTCAGCTGTAGGCGATCAGGCGAACGGCTCACTTCTCTTCTCCTGGGGCCTTCTTTCCAACATCAAAACTGCTTCTCAAAAGACTGCGTCTCTCAAAAGACTGCTTCAACTCCGTTCTTTGCCTTGCCTTTTATATTCGATTCCCCACACACCAAGGGGTGGGGTTTAACGCCCTAATCATAACCTAATCATTCCCAGATTAACAGATCAGTTTACAAGCATGATCTACTTATATTTTTGGAATTCATAATTACATCAAATTGGCCAACGGTTACACCAGGTGATCCCAAAATAATCACAAGGGACCTATAACATTGTAGAGGGAGACAGAAGAGGAGGTCAGCATAATGTGATGTGCAAAGGACTTGAATTGCCTTTGACAGCTTTCAAGATGGAGGAGAGGTGCCATGAGCCAGGGAATACGGGCAGCCTCTGGAAGCTGGAAGAGGCCAGGAAATGGATTTTCCCATAGAGACTAGAGAAGAAAAGCAGCCCTGCTGACACCCTGCTTTTAGTGACACCCATTTTGGAATTCTGGCTTCTAGAACTGCAAGACAATAAAATTTGTGATGATTGTGCCAGCAAGTTTGTGGTAATTTGATACGACACTGGTAGGAAACAAAGCTTGGAAGATAGAGACAGTGTTTCCCTTTGGAGCATTGGGTAAATATCTCCCTCCAGAGCAAAATGCAGGCATGCTTATTTCTCTGTAGAAAAGATTTAGGCTACCTAAGTTCAGGTTTCCTCTGCTGTAACACAACCCACTGTGAATGCAGGAATTATCTTTGTATCATCGTGCTGGAATTGGGGTTGGAAGAACTGGCTTAAATGCTGATATTCTGGCTACGGCTACTGTTGTAATTATGTCTTTTGCCAACATCCATGAAACTGTAGTAGGCTGACTTGTTAGCTTCCAAGCAGACCTTTCACAGTTCTTAACAGTGTGTTCATTTTAAAGCACATCTGCAAAATTTCTTTAAAATCCTCTAGATCAGGACTAACAAACTAGATAAATATCGCATTTGGCATGGCATACTCTGCTTTCTTTTCATACTTTAGGGATGAAGTGTCACAATGTCTCTATCTTTACAAGATCAGAAATCAATCTATAGAAGATTTGAAATAATAAAAAAAAACACAACCCCAAACTGGTGGTTTGTCACAGATAATTTGAGAAGCATCTCTTTCATCTAAAATTTTAGCACTTACAGAAGCTACTAAGCAGTCCCCTCCCTGTGTTTTTTCCTTATCCTTAGGATTTCTTATTGCCACACTTCTCTGTTTCCTTCTCTTTCTCCATGCCATGCTGCATGGAAGAGTAGATCCTTGGGTATTTGTCTCTCATTCCTTTACCATGTTTCTGGATTTCTGGTGAATTAGATTTCCTTCTTTGCTATATCCCCCCTGGCTTCTACAGCCACTTTCTTGTTTTTTTCCTAAACTTTGTGGCAAAGGTCATGCCAGTGTTTCAGAAGTCATCTAGATCAGCCCTTTTGTTTCATGAACATCAAGACCTCTAACGACCACAAGAGCTGTTGCCTTAAGCCTTTGAGAGGAATTGTCTTAGCCACTTTCATGCCTCTTCTTGACAAGTGGCCTGGCTCAGTCGTCAGCTTAGTTTAGCATTCTGGCTCCCTTCCACCCCCTCCAGAAATCTAGCTCTGACATTGAAATTACTGTATTTACAGTCTGACTGGGCCAGAGAAACTGACCTGGGAACAAGTTGGAAAGAAGCTCACAACTGTGTTCATACTATGATTAACAATTTAATTAAAGAAACATGTATTGAGGGCCTAATGTGTGCCAGGCACTGTTTTAGGCTAAGAAGGATCTTATTTGGCAAGAAACTGGGAGGGGACTTCCAGGACCTGGAAATGTGACAGAGCTTGGGAATTCTAAGAAAGGAGAACTTCGTGGGGTTCATCCTTGAGGTTTTCTTTGTTTTTTTTTTTTTGCCAGCAGTAGGCCATTTTTCCCAGAGTCAGAAGCTTGACTGAAACCTTCCTCTTAGCTGGTATGGTGAGAAAGCTATAGATTTCCTTTTACTTTTCCAATTCTTCTTTTTTAAGAGAAATGTTAAAAGACCTTACTGTGATGGTTCTGGAAATCCCCGAATAAATAATACGGGCCAGGGCTTTGTCTCTTCAGCATTGGGTCCATTGAGTCATTCACATGTGTCCTGGGTTATACGTCTGAAATGTGTGCTCCTTGTGTTCTGCGGAGCACAAAATGACCTTTGGAAGGAGCTAGGATCACCAGATTGGTTAATCATTAATCTTAATGCATTCCATGCAAAATACAGCATGCAAAATATTCAATTTTAAAGGAGAGAAGGTTGGGACATGTATAAAAATTTTTTTTTTTAAAGATTTATTTATTTACTTTATCCATTTTAAACCCCCCCTTCCCCATTTGCTGTTTTGTGTCCATTCGCTGGGCAATTCTCTGTGTCTGTTTCCTGCCATCTCTTCTCATCCAGTCTTCGATCCTGAAGACCTCCGATGTAGGAGAGAGGTGTTCTGCCACCTGTGCCACCTCGGTTCCTGGTTTTTGGAGCTTTTGGAGCATCTCGTCTTGTCTCTCCCCTGTGTTGCCCTCCTGTTACATCATCATCTTGCTGCATGGCTCCCGGGGCCTGGCGGCTCACAGGCACACAGAGCCTGGCAGGCCATGTGCCTTCTATATATATATTTTTTATTTTACTGGGAGGTCCCGGGGATCAAACCCAGGTCCCTCCCTATGGCAGACAGACACCCAACCATTTGAGCCACATCAGCCCCCCAATTTTTTTTTTTTTTAACAGAACCTCTTCTTAGTTGGAAAAACATAAGCAAAGGGTTTTATATATTCTGGCAAAGTTACACAGTCTGTGCTGTTCTGTTCTGACCATTACAAAAGGAAAGGGTGAAAAAATTTCCATGTGTAGCAGAAATACAATCTGAAACAGGAGGTCCTTCAACCTCCAAGCCCGCGTTCCTTCAGCCTCCCAGTGTGCAGATGATCGTAACAAAGTATGACCACTTAAGAGATCAATTAATGTCTTTTGTATTAGTTGCAAAGGAATGGCTATTACCAAAAGTATCCCTCAATGAGTTTATATCCTAAAGCTGCCTCTCAGACTGAATTTATGGATAGACAAGAGACCACATGTAATTCATTGACTGATAAAGATGTAGGCGATAACAAATATGATTTCTACTACTTTTATGAGAAATAAAACTTCATTTAGATTTAGGAACAGTTTATATTGGTTGATATTTATCTGGTTAGGATGATTAATACAAATATTTAGAAACTAGCCCATCAGTAGGCAATACGGATCAATGCTAATGATCTGATTTTCACATGAAGACATTTTGCTATAAGAGAAACATATATTGTTATTCATGAGCCCATTCTTAGAATTGGCCTGACCATTTTACTTACTAAGCTTAAGCCAGACACCTCTATTTACCTGGTAATTGTTTCCAGAACTGAAGTGATGATGCCTGGAAAGAGAGAAAATTGTTTGGGAGTTTACTGATAAGCCTATAAAGTACTAGTAAAATTCAGTGATGGAAAAGAAGTTTGGAAAAAAATTACTTTTTCACAGATAAGTGAGACAAGAGAGCAAAGATCAGGATAGAAAGAATTTAAGGAATAAGTAGAAATAAGCAAACATGCTGCATTTCCTCTCTTGGGACAGATTTTTCAATAACTCCAAAGGGCCAAAAAATAAACTATGACCTCTCAAGTTCCTTTGCAGTTCTGTTCTAAGAAGTAATTATATACATTAAATATTCTTGTCTTTTCACAACGTGATTTAGTACTACTCTGACTTTAAAGATTCTAGCAGAATTTATTGCTTGTTCATTTGCATAGATGTGGATTGTGTTAAAAGAAAATCCGTATATGAGTTAATGTATATGAGGCACTTAGAAAAGGGTCTGGTACAACTTATGGGTGTACTACATAAGTGTTTGTTATTAATATTTATTTACAAGAGTAAAAAAAATCTTATAAGGAATCTAAGAGCATATCAGCTGTTTACGGTTGGTCATTGGAATGCCTTCTGGTCAAAAATATCTGCATCCCAGCATGGTATTAGATTGAAAGAGCTGAGCTGGTTTCCCAGAGGGCTGGATGACTTTTTTTTTCACTTTTTAGGATGATTTTTGAGGCTACCTCTGTCTAATGGCTTAGGTCAGTCTCTCTTTTATGGTCTCTTGAGTTTGGTGGAGCAGTTGAGGGTGTTTGACATAACCAACCATTAGGTGTCGCTTTCTTCTCATCCTCTTTTGGTTTTAGAAAATATGCCCTGGGTTTAAACTTTTTGATTTTATTTTCTTTCTTTCGTTCTTTCTTTCTTTCTTTTTTTTTTTATTTAATGTCTATAAATAGTCTCTATGTCAAAGCTAAATGGGAAATTTAATTTTAGATGAGTAGATTAGAGACACAATACTCAACTTCTTGGAATGATTAAACTTTGTGCCTGTTTTAAGTGGCCTGAGTCAATGTCCCTTGATGTCTAAATTTGGAAATGCAGTATTTGTGTTTTTCTTTCTTTCTGAAGTTAGCACAACACTGTTTCTACACCAGACACTTTTGTCTGCCTATGTCTTTATTCAGGTCAAAGTTCATGAGTTTTTAACTAGCCATCTCTGGGTGAAAAGTCTATCCTTCTGACACCTGTTTAGAGTTGCTCTTGCAGAAAACTTCTGTGAATTGCCCTTTACTTCACCCCCACCAAAGCCCTGTGCTTATCTCTGTCCTAACAGAGATACACCATATTGAAATTGTTTGTGCAATTATTTTTCACCTACATTGGTTCTCAAGTAACCTTAAGGATGTGGATTCTCACTTTTTCACCCTTATTACTTCCCCAGTGCATTGCCCAGGGCTCTTATATCGGATATATCTTCAATATATATTTGTTGAATGAATGAATAAATGAATGAATAAGTTATAAAATAGGGCAGAAAATGATCGAGTGATGCTTTGATCTTTTTGCCTGCTGTATATCTAAGGGCTCTATGTCTTCTCCTATCCTGTGACTTTTCATGCAAAGACTTGTTTTGAAACATTAAATCATAGTTTGAATGGCATGGAGTTAACAGGAGTTTTCTTCAGCATAAGAGGCAGAATCTGGGGGATATTGGTTATCACTTGGCTTAGACCCCTTCTATCAATATTTTATCAGGCATTTTTATTGGTGCATATAGTATTATCTTCTAGATATGATGGCTTTTGTTTTTGAGGAGTTGCTTATCAAAATAGTTCCTTGGAACTCTGACAAACAGAACCTTAACAAATAGAAAGTTGAGGGTCACTATAAATTAAAGTGAAATTTTTACTTGCAGTTTAAGCAAATGTTTTATTACTCCCCTAAACTGTGCCTGAGGAGGCCTGGCATGCTGCCTCTACTGGAGAGGACTAGCCTCATGTTCAAGCTCGTAACTCATCAGGAATATGGAGATTTTTTTCATTGTTTTGAAGAACATATCCCAAGACCTCCAGTAAATCTTGAGTTATGAAACCCCACTAGATAATATAATTTACTTCATAGAATTCAATAAATTAAAACAAAATAGAAGTAACCTTCTTATACCTACAATGCTGGTATAAATAGCAGACTAAAGTCATTTATAAAGTTAACAAAATAAACTCTGCCTCATTAAACAGAGCCCACAGTATGTTCTATGACATTGTTGCTACGGTACCTTAACTATGATATCACCTGACTCTTCAATCCGAGAGCAGATGGTGCTGTTTCTTTGGTACATTGTACAGTCAGATCTAGCCAGGTTAGAGGAGTTTAAAAAGCCCCCTGGGTCTTCTGGAGGTTGCCCAGTGTCAGGCTGTTGAAGAAGAAGCAATGGAAATGCTGAGGGGGACAATCATGGAGTAGAAGGTGGAAGGCTGCAGAGAAGATATTCTTTTATTTTTTTGGTACTTATTAATAAAGCATACAATTCATCCAAAGTACACAATCAATAGTATTTGGTATAATCACATAGTTGTGCATTCATCACATCAATCGAGAAGATATTCTTGGTTCAGGTTCTTTCTTAAAATTATGATTGGCAATATTTTTTCTCCTTTGCAAATTTTTATGTGCTTCTGTTGTGGAACTATTTGAGACTTATGGTAATCATAAGACTTTGTCCCACTGAAGAACTATCACTGGTGAAAATCTTTAGCAACATGATAGGAGGACGTGTCCCAAGTGTATGAAGATTTTATCCAGTGCAACAGGATTAAAACTTACACAGATGTGCAAAAGCACAACAGTAACACTTTGCATTTTATATAACTGACCTCATCTTGCCCTTGCTCCTACTGATGGAGAAGGGAAAAAACCCAACTCTTAAAGTGGTTTATCAAAGTAAACCAGTTTCTTCTGTCTTAAAACAATTTCTGTCTGCTAAATATTCATGAATAGTTTAAGCTTCTCAGTTCTTTCTACCTCTCAAGTGGTCTCTCCTCATCCTTCCTTCTAAGATGGTGTCTGGTTTCAAGAAGAAGCTTAGTATCCTCTGTTCCCTGGACCCTCGCTGGCCCCCACCTCCCAGTCTCTCACCCCAGTTGGTAATGGGCATCCCATGCTGGTGTCCCTGGTGGGCTGGTTGGAGCCTGTTCCTGGGCATCTTCTTGTCTTCCTCTGCTAATGACCGTGAGATCTGCCATTGCCTCTGGATGTGAGATCTCTGCAGGCTGTTGCCTTCTTCCCCTGATCTCAGGCCTCTTCCAGTCATTGTGAACGATGCTGAACTGCACCAAAAGGTTACTGGGCATCTGTAGTGGAAGACAAGGCATAGTCTAGAATCCTCTTCTGGTTATCTGAGTCTATGGGGGCTCTATGCCTTTCAATGTCTTTGAACTTTTTACAATTCTGTAAATTGTAGAAAACTAATAATGATGCAAGTGGTTTTTGTCCATAGAAATGAAAATTAACTTATATGATGGACTGCAATAGATTATTGCCCTGTGGACAGATTCATTTTGCATTTATTTGTAAATTTATTACAGCATTCATATATATAAATATGTTTATATATATAGGAATATTACAATAAATTTACATATATATTCTTTGAATTCTCCTTTGAACCAGTTGTAACATCTTACTGGTTCCCTCATTAACTGAAGAGTTAAATAAAATCTTTCACAAGTGTTCATTTTATATTTGTATGACAGTTATTATTACACTTTAAAAATTATCCTTTAACAAGTCTATTGTTTCTTTCAAAATTTCCATATTCCTACGGAGGCACTGGCAAGTTTCAGGATCTTCTGCACACCCTGCCCAAGCTGTGGGCAGCTGGAACTGCTATCTCCGCCTCATCTGAATAGATAGGGACCCCCTCTCCACCTGTCCTGCTCTACCAGCCTACACCTTGCTGGACACGGTGGGAAAGTGGAGCTGCAGGCTGGACGTTCTCAGACTTTCCCTCCACTCTCTGGGCTTTTATTTCAGGATTTCTTTCATGTTATGGTCCAGGAGGGTGGGTGTGGTCCCGTGTTTTTTCTTGGGGCCCCAATCAACATGTGTCCCTAGTCTTTATCTTTCCAGTTCTTTCTACGTTCTGCCTGCTACTTGATCTTTTATTTCCTTTTCTAGGCACAGGAAAGCTGCTTTGATGTCATAACCTGCATCCTCTCTACCTTATGACTTATAGTAAAACTCTTGTAACTTTGTTTTAATAGGAAAAGCGAAGATTTTAGGATTTAAAATGCCAATTTCCCCGACAGTAAAGGCTATTATATAAATTATATTAAAATATAATCTAAAATCTGAAGTTGACTCCATTTATGTAATTTATGTCATTGATTGAAAGGGAAGGAGAACTTGGAACAACTGGGAACTAGAGACCATTGGTGTGAACCTACATTGACTTTACATCTAAAAATATTACTATCCTTTCATATGATTGTGATTTTTTTTTTTGTCTACACTGAATATTTCTTGCAATAAATAACCCAATGTGTCTTTGGTGCTAGAGAAAATGCTTCTATAGCCACATGTTCTATTAATGCTATGTCTCATGTTTACTTCATATTCTGGGAAAATGCTTTGCCAACACTTTGAATCTACCTTTAATCACAGCAAAGCTTACGCTGGTGACTTTCTTCTCTAGAATTATTTTTACAAGCTTCTGGCTTTTTCTCTAATCACATTTATCTGAAGATCATCTGATTTTTATGTATCTCTTCATTCCATACGTTGACCCCTTTTTAAATTTTAGTGCAGTTTGATTTCTCATATATAAGCACTTTTTGCCCTTGGTGTGCTCCTTCAAACATTATCAAGAATTGCTTCTTGTTTTTATATAGAGCACATGATGAACTTTATCTTTTTTAATCTATATTTTTATTTTTTAAATAATATTTAGATTACATAAATGTTACATAAAAATATAGGGAATTCCCATATGTCCTGCTCCCAACACCTCCACATTTTCCCACACTAACAACATCCTTCATTACTGTGATACATTCATTACAATTGATGAACACATTTTGGAGCACTGCCACTAAGCATGGATTATAGGTTACATTGTAGTTTACACTCTCCTGCACATTGGGTCATAGTTCATCCCCCAATCCTGAGGATTCCGGGATGGTGATGCCCACTCCAACTCTAATTGAGAGGGGGCTTCGATCCCATGAGGCAGATGGATGGGACTCTCTTGCTTGCAGTTATAGACTCTCGGTTCTTTGGGATGGTCGTTTTTCAGCATTTGCTGAATTCAACATTTTACTCTTTAATTTATCCAAAACTTAAAATTTCTGGAATCTAACCCTCTCTTTCTTAGATTTATTTACTTTATCTTTTCTTGCATCACCAGCCAACTTTTTTGGGGGGTGGTAGGTATGGAAGGGCACTTTCCACTGAGAACTGAAGGAAGTTTTATTACTTGGCAAGAATACACCCGTAGGTCAAACCGTAGGAAGCTATGCTGGACTGTAGATATTGGACTGGTGTCCAGGGCCACTCACTAAAACCTTACTCATCTTGCACTCAGTTTAATTCCTTCCTTTACAAAATTAGACGTTATTTAGATGTCATAAAACTTCAGCTTTTCTCACATACAGTTAAATCCTTGGATGCTAAATCCATGAATGTTAAACTAAAATTAATCCATAGTTTACAATGATACTGGTTTAGAATGCTAATTTTAGAATCAACTATTTCTATGACTTAGCATTAATCATAGAATCAACCAATAGTGATAGCTACCAGCTGTTGAGTGTGCCCTATGTACTGGGTACTGATTTAAACACTTTTTAATGTATAAACTGTCTTAATTTCTTAATTTTTTCAGGCAGGTAATGAGTATTACTTTTACTGTAAACTTGAGAAACCAAAGTCACAGTTCACAGGGTGGTTAAGAAACTTCTCCAAGGTCACACATCTAGTAAGTAGTGGAGCAAGGATTCATCAGCACTTTTTTGATCTGGGAGCTTCTGAAGACCTCTTGGAATACTTATGGATTCCAGACAATTATAAATGTGACCGATGGCTAAAACACCTTCCAGTGTAATTACTGTGTCTCCACAAAGCTAAATGAAGAGCTTCAAAAAGATTTAATAATGCTGCTCTCAGCTATATATTTTTTACTTCCTGTTCCCTACCCCACTGTATCCCCGGGTAACCTACATCCTAGCTTCTGAGTCTATGAGTTTGCGTATGTTCGAAGCTGTTTGATGGTCAGAACGCAGTGCACTCTGTACGGCCTCACACCCAGAGGTGGAGGCAGGGGCTGGTCCTACTCTGCAGACTGATGACTTCAGTTGTGACCGTCAGCCTGGACAGGATGGACAAAAGCGGATAGGCTGATGGCACTTTTAGGTTAGGAGAGCCGCCGTGACAAATAATAACCCTGACACGTATTTTAATGCAAAACGGCAGTGGATCACTTATTTCTAAGCTGGAATTTTCAAACATTGTTGCTTTTTCCAGCTCTGTGGAAGACACTGTAGGAAAAATAAAGAATGTTTGCTCTAATTTGTCCCCGAATTTGGTGGACAGACTAGATCAGGAGGACAATGAATAAGTGTCAGACTTTAGATAATGCAGCCTAAAAGTGCAACGTCAATTTAGATAAAGGAATTCCGATTGTTTTGAGATGAGGTTAGTCAGTTTACTTAATGTCTTTGAGCCTCAGCTGACTTATTTGTAAAATCAGAACAATTATACCTAATTCCTAGCAGTGCTGTGAGATGTAAGTCAAAAGTAAAATAATGTGTGTTAAATGCCTAGCACAGTGGAGGCTCATAGTTATAGCTCAATAACTATGGGCTGCTAGAATTATAATTATTGAGGAGGAGGCAGGTCTAAAAGGAGCAGAATAGATGTGCCCTAATTCTCCTAGCTGGTCAGCCAGCAGTGCCTCTGAAAGCTCGCCCCCGCAGCCTTGCCTCTTATTTCGCCTCACCTGTTTTGTCTGGACCTCACCCCGGTGTTTCTCACGCTGCTTCCTCCTGCTGAAATGCCCCACCCCACACCCCAGCACCCCTTGTCCCCTAGTCTCTCCCATCTTTCCTGCACAGAGCCTGCCACGGTCATACCCCCTTCTTTGCTGTTCCACTGTATTTTCCCCACTTCACTAAAAGTACCTATAACACTCTCTTTCACATTCTTGTTTAAATGCCCACCTTCTGGTACTGGACTCTAAGTTCCTTGGTGGCAAGGACTCTATCTGTCTATGTCCCAAGTGCCAAACAAAGAGACAAATGCTAAATGCATATAAAAAGTACAACTGAAACCCAGGGGAGAGAGGGGCCTGTTCTTCATGGGAGAAAGTTGGACATTAGGGCATAATCGGAGAAACAATAGGGACTTCTTAATTAGGGGGCTGATGTGATGGTGATAGTGTATTTGGAGTTTATTTTATTTTTTATTATTTTCGTATTTGAATTTCAGCAACTTAATTAAAAAAATTATTGAAGTATATCATTCATACATGAACATACATAAACAAAAAGTGTAGAGTAATAGTTGAGAACTTACAAAACTAACACGCATATCATCATACTGGGCTCCCATATATTACCCCCCCACCAACATCTTGCATTGTCAGGAAACATTTGTTACAAACTCTGAAAGAGCATCGTCAAAACATTACTACTAACTATTGCCCATATCTTACATTTGGTGTTTTCCCCTGCAACCCACTCGATTATTAACACCTTGTATATATATTTGTTATTTGTTATGGTTCATGAGAGAATGTTCCCATATTTGTCCTGTTGACCACAGTCCATCATCCACCACTGGCTTCCCTGTGTTATACAGCCCCATGCTTTGTACAATCCATTCAAAGTGCACACTCAGTGGCTCTCATTTTCATCACAGAGCTGTGCTGTCATCACTTCAGTCAATTTTAGAACGTTTTCATTACTCCAAAAGGAAAAATCCCATATCTCTATATCCGCCTATTTTTGTCCCTTAGAATTGATATATCTTCTTTGCCATTGCTGCAAAAATGTTATAATATTACTGTTAACTATTGTCCATAAGTTACATTAGTTGTTAATTTTTCCACATATCACCATATTCTTAAGAATTTTAAAAGAAGAACATTCTTATATTTATACTATTAACCACAATCTTCAGCCACCACTGAAATCACGATGTTCTACATTCTGGAGTTTATCCAGGGCCTGGAAGTGGCAGTGGGGATCGCGAAGAAGGGACGCAGCTGGGAGACACTGCAGAAGGCACCACCACATGGATTCAAATGAGAGGAAAACGCCAGGGGTGCCTCATGCTCTGGGGTCCAAGGGCCTGGCTTGTGTCCTGGTTGTCACCCACCATGTATGTCACTTTGGGAAGTTTACTTAGATATCTGTAGTTTCCTTTGCTCCAAAATGGGAGCAAAATCTACCTCAGAGGGTTGATGTGAGAATTAAATGAAACAATACATTTAAAGCTGACAGACGGAGTCTGGCACTTAGTATGTGCTACGTATGTTAATATAAATGTATTTTAGAAGAGTTTATATTATATTTTAGATATTCTACAGGGATGACAGAAACATTTGTTTGCATGTGGAGGGAGTAGAGTGAGGTGGAGTTGGAGGGCTAGATATGCCAGTTTGCAATATTCCAGGGAACTAATTATCAGGGTAGTTATTAAAATGTGGGATGATTGCAATGTCATAAATTTCAGGATAAATGTACATACAGGCTGCATAAATAATGTGGAGGAGGGGGCGATTAAGCCTGGTGTGGAGGGGGATGGCTTGAAAGGGAAAGGATCGGGCCAGAATAGAAGTTAAAAAAACAATACTAGAGGGGGCTTTCTCTTTTCTTTCTTTCTTTTTTTCCAACAGTACATCACAGCTAAGATTAAGAGGACAAGTCTAAAAGTGTTCTGTGACTTTTTTAAATCAATGGGCTTGAGTAATCTAATGGCTCTGGTAACAGTGACAGGGACGATTGTCTACATAGAGGACATACTTTGTCATTTGTAATTTCCTGTGATGACAAGAGGAGGAATGGGTTTTAACAGAGGGAAATTGGGACAGAAGAGGTTGTGGAAAGAGGTCTTCTTTAAGGAAAGCTTACAAACAGGAATTTTCTTGTGTTTCTTTTTGTGTTTCTATTACGAACCATCTGAATCCTAAAGTTTGGATTATTTGATTATTCCACATGGAATTATGTGTTATGATGAGATTTTTATTTTAAGTGCTTTAAGAACTACAGCTTCAAATACCATTCTTGCAGGATTAATAGGAAGAATAGATTTCAGAAAATATTGACTCGGTTCTACTTCTTTGAATCTTTATATCTACTTCTATAACCCTCATTAATAATTAGTTTCAGAAGTGGTTTTGCCTAAGAATAACCTGAATAATGGTCTCTTTATGCATTCTCGTAAAAATATACGTATGTATATACATACATGTATTCTACATTGTCTGTATATTTTATATATGTATAGATGTACATATGTACATACATTTCTGTCTCCATATGAATATGTATATATAGCACGTGTGGACAGAACCGTTTCACTATTAAGATATTAAATTTCTTTTTCCCTTCATTCCTCCATCTCTCCTACTTTCTTTAACTTCTCCTTCCTATCAGTAAGGATATGTATGTAAGTAAAGGCATGTCATTTCTGAAGCTACATTTGCTTTGGAGAATTCTAATGAGCTAATACAGGTAGCTTCTACCCCATAAAGCAGGATGCAGAATGGGAATTGATAACTGACAAGAAAACCAATACACTCACTTTTTCCTTTTAAAAGTGCGATGCCAATAGCTACCCGGAGTTGTTGCAGACGTGCAGTCCCGTTGTTTCCCTTGGTCATCTGGGTGTTGGTGCCCGGTCCTGACTTCCTCAGCAGGGAAGACTGTGCTCCTGAGTCATCACAGGCTGGAGGGGCTCCTGGGATTCTGGGGCTCTTCCAAATCAGCATTGTGGCCTGGTGCTTCAGAAGGTCCTTGAACGTCATGAAATTCATGCTAATTTTATAGCCACGTTTTTAATGGAAAAGTTGGGGAAGAAATCTGTAGGCTTCTATTATATTCTCAAAGGATGTGAGATCCAAATCAAGTTATCATTGCATTAAGGGCAGGCCTAACTCTGAACAAACTCAGGATAGGTTAAATTTGTCTTTGTCCTTCCATATTTGTGCCTGCTCCAGATAAATTATGTGCTTGTGACACTCCCTTTCCTGCTCAGACTTTAAGAAAAACGTCTTCCCCTGCAGTTGCTCACTCTGGTCTGCTCTTTCTAGGCATCGTCTCAGCAGGGACACTTCCATCCTGTCCTGTGGAAACATCCTTGTCCCATTTGCTACTCGGCGAGGAAATGAAAACAAACTGAGCCCAGATGCAATGGCTCATCACTCTCAGATATGAGTATTTCTACAGGGAATTTCAATAACCTGAGCTGAAGAAAGCGAACAGTGGAGATTGGTGCATAAGGGCAAATTGAAGCGGGGGGGTGCACCACATGACAGGGAAACTGGTTCCAGTTGTTTTAGGTCATGGGACATATGCCTTATCCACGTGCAAGACAGATCAGCCCACACAAAAAAGGAAACATTCATTTAACTATGCCATTAAAATTCATTTGTGCGTCTTCAAGAAGTTCTCCTTAAACTTAAAGCATTCTGTAGGAAATGAAACCATTAATACAGTTTCCTTTTTAGGACCAGAGTTTCACTGGTTAAGAATTAAGGGTTCTGTTGGTTTGTCCTTTCTCTAAGACCTTGTGGCTGGGGGTTCTATCACAGAGGACTGAAGAATAAATCTTGGGGGAAAGTTTAACCTTTATTACTACTACTACTACTACTACTACTACTTCTACAACTACTACTACTACTACCACCACCACCACCACCACCACCATCACTACTACTACTACTACTACATTAAAGACACTTCTCATGGACCCAATTATTTCTAAAGCAGTTCTCTAGCAACATTATGATAAGAATTTGGTAGTGAGAAAAAAAGTTCCAAATTTGTTTGTCTTATAGCTCCCATCTGCCTTTTAGTAAGTTTTTGTAAAGGATGCCTTACCCTTTTACATGTTATTAAGAAAACTTGTGTAATTCATATAATGAAGACTGCTAATATAAAGGTACATTGGAAAGCTTGGGTATTTCCTATAGATTTTAAGTATTGGATTCAACTCATTTATATTCAGTATAGAATATTTGCTTCTTGGGATTTAAATCACTTTTCTGAACCAGAAACTAAAGAGAAGCCTGTGGTCATTGACTTAAAGATTGATGACAAACATTCTTGTAGAAACAGTGTTTCCCATCTCAACTTCATTACCATCTTACATCCATTTTTTTCTTACATAACAGACATGACATTTAAATATTTCTCTAATGTTATTGGCACCACCAGCCTTGTCAAAGAGTCATATGGTTTATGCAAACACAAAGATAATCTTGGAACGCTGACATATGTAAGCTTAATTTAAAAAGCCTGTAAAAATAGTGGGAAGCAGATGGAGAGTTGCTATGGAAATCACTAACTCTTAGAGGAAGAAAAACGTTGCTTTAGGGTCATTGTCACTTCCAAAGGAATGGTTAGATTGGCAAGGATTTATTTTTCACTCAATTGTCTGTAATAAAATAGTTGCTGGCATGTAAATGTTACTTTTTGTTTGCATACAATTGTATACTGCTTTTATTGTACTCTCAATATATTGCAAGTATGCACAGTTTCATTGGTAAATATTTTTGGTTGTGGGAAAGAATTAAACTAATTATTCACCACTGTTTTAAATCAGAAATGTTCTTATCCATTTTAAAATGAATTTATAAGCTGTGGCTTATTAATTTTTCTTCTCCTTCTGTAGACTTTTTTCTGTTTACAACAGAATATTTGTCTTAGAATTACAGTCTTTAAAAGAAGCTTTCTCTATTATTAACATTTTACATTAGTGTGGTACCTTTATTACAACTGATGAACATTATTATTATGATTATATTGCTAAGTATAGACCATAGTTTACATTAGGGTTCACTCTTTACTGAAATTTGAATTAATGGATTAAATGTATTAATTGTCAAAAATAGAGACTTAAGTCTGGATAGCTCAATAAAAGTAATAAAACATTTCTTAGGCTAGATTCTTTATTAGAAATTATAATTGCTAGATATTGCTCTTTACCATAGCTTAAATGTAGAGAAAGTTTAAAAATCCCAATAAGAAGTCATTTGCACTGCTCATTTTGCATGAGTGATTATTTACCACCTGATTGTTTTGTATGTTCATTACCATGCCCTTTGGAAAAATCAATAACTAAATTCTAATTCTCCTTTCCTCTGAGGCAATTTTAGTTGCTATGGTTCTGATAGATTAGAATAATAAAAAGTGAGTAAGGAATTAGAGTTGGGGCTAAGGGGAATTTGGAACATCAACATAACATTTAATAACACGTGAAGTTGAATTAATTCCGTGTTTGTCCTTGAAAAATGGAATTACCAAGAATAAGGGGAAAAATATCTAACAATTATTCTGATTTGTGGTAGGAATTCATAAAAAATTTCTTCCTTTGCAAAAACAAAAAATTACACAATGTAACTCAATGGAAATTTAAAATAATGAGGACGGTGGAATCAAAGTATAACCATGATAAGTTTTTAAAAGAATGCAGATGAGTTAGTGACTAAACAATTAGCTTTTTTTTTTGTTAGGTTTGGCAAATTGGCTTTCTGCAACTGTGTTCTGGGTTTGGAAATTGAAATTCTGAGGTCCAACCAAGTCTGGTCTTATCAGAATCAGAACCAAGTAAAGAAAGAGAAAACCAAACAGAGATTTAAGAGGATGGCCAAAGAGAAAGACCAGTAAGAGTGGGAAAAATATTCCTAAGTATTTCTGTTGAACATTGCTCATGAATTGGCCTTAGGAAAATTGCGGCTTGGAGACATCTGTCATGGTGACTGCGCCCTGGGTTAGTTGGCTTCATACCAGAGCTAGGGTGTCTTACGATCCCTCATTTCTTGTGGGCAAAGGAAAATCAGTGTTTCTCTTTTGGGAAAATGCTCTGGGCCTTTTTTGGATAAACGTTTTATTGAAGTATAATATGCATATAGAAAAGTGCACAGACCGTTGGTGCACAGCTCAATTTCCACAACGTGACAAAGTGAAGGCACCTCTACCCACAACAAGAAATAGACTCTACCAGAGCCTAGTGGTGCCCCAGGTGTAAACCCTGGTCACTACAGCCCCAATGTAACCGCCATCCTGACTCCCAAGCCACAGAGTGGTTTTCCCTGTTTTTGACATTTCTATAAATTTAATTATAGAGGATGTACTTTTACTGTCTTGTTAGCTGAAATTTTCTTTGTGAGATTTGTCCCTGTTGTTGTGTGTAACAATAGTTTGTTCATTCTCATTGCTGTATAGTATTCTGTTGTATGAAAAGTCCACAATTTTTGGCTAATATTAAAATTGCTGCTATGAAGATTTTTGTACATGTATTAATTTTTTCATTAGAGCAGTTGTAGATTTACAGAAAAACCATGCATAAAGCACTGATTTCCATAAACCACCATACAGTTTTCTCCATTACTCACATTTTGCATTAGTGTGGCACCTTTGTGACAATTGGTAAATAATAATATTTGATTTAATAATATTTAATAATTAATTATTTATTAATATTTAATAATGTTATGATTATATTGTTAAGTATAGACCATAGTTTACATTAGGGTTCCCTCTTTACAGTTTTATTCTGATGACATATGCAAGCTAAAAGTAATCATTTCTGGCACATTCAAGTATACAACTCAGTGGTGTTAAATACATTCAAAATGTTGTGCTACCATTACTACCACCCACTACCAATATTTTTGCATCCCCAAACAGAAACTCTTCCTGTACATGTCTTTTGAGGAACATAGGTATGAATTTCTTTATGTGTATACTTAGTAGTGGAATTGCTGAGGTATATGGTTTAATAATATTTAGTGGAAACTGCTAAATAATTATTCCCAAGTATTTTTATGAGTTCCACTTGCACTGCATTCTTGTCAACACTTGGTATTGTCATTTTTATTTTTAGCTGTAATAGCAGGTGGTAATGGTATCTCATTTTGGCTTTAATTTATGTTTCAACTAAAGATGTTGACCATGCTTAGATATGTTTATTGACTTTTTGGATAGCCTCTTTTGTAACATGCATGTTCAAGGATCTTGCCTGGTTTTTCCATTGGATTTTCTGTCTTTTTCTTATTGATTTTAGGAGTTCACTTGTATTTTGAATATGAGCCTTTTGTCAGTAATATGTATTGTAAACATCTTTTTCCACTCTGGGGCTTGACTTTCCACTCCTTGGTTGTGTCTTTTATGAGGAGACATTCTTAATTTTAATGTAGTACAATTCATCAATTTTGATTCTTTTATGGCTGGTGCTTTTTGTATTCCAAGAAATTTTTGGCTATCTAAAAGTCATTTAAATATTCTCTTATGATTACTTCAAGAAATCTTAGTGTTTTAGTGTTCACATTTAGATCGACATTATATCTGGAGCTATTTGCATATGGTGTGAGGTAAAGATTCAAGATCCAAAAGTCTTTCACATATGGATATCCAACTGACCTCACAACATTTACTAAAATGACCATCCTTTTCCTAATTCACTGTGTGTCACCTTCATCATAAATCTATGTCTTTCACTAATACCAGACTTTCTTAATTAGAGTAGCTTTATTATTACTCTTGATATCTGGAAGTGAAAGACCTCCAACTTTGTTCTTCTTTAAGACTGCTTTGATTATTCTTTACATTACTATATAAACATTAGTATCAGGTTGTCAAGTTACACATGCTCAGTAGATCAATTGCTAAGTACTGCTTTTAAAATGTTATTTTAAAATTTGCATTTTCTATTTGTGTGCTGCTAGTCTATATAACTATGATTGAGTTTTGTATATTGGCACTCTATCTGGAGACCTTTATAAATTCCAACAGTTTGTAAATGCTTTTGGATTTTCTACATACACAATCATGTCACCTGCCAATAATGAAAGTTTCATAGTTGTATTTCTTCCTTTCCAATACTCATGTCTTTTATTCTTGTTTTCTTGCCTTTTCTGCACTGACCTGGCCCAGGACCTCCAGTACAATGTGAATAGAAGTGGAGATAATAGTTTTCTTGTCTCCTCTATTTCAGAAAGAAAGCTTTCAGTATTTTATCATTTAAATATGATGTTTCTGTTAGTCTAGAAAACTTTTACGTAAAAATGTTGTTAACTTTCTTATGGGAAAATTTTTTAAAGATCTGAAATTTTAATAGTATCTTCTCTTTGGTAGCCAGGGAGCATTGGCCTTAGATTCATTTCTAAGAGCCTAGACAATGTATGTGAAGTCGTCTTCAGAGCTGTTTGTATCCTTCATGACGTCTGCAATTCTAGAAGCTGCTGGAAGGTTAAGGGTGGTCGCCTGGCTATGTCATTTGTTTAGGCTTTTACCCGAATGTAAATGAGAAAAAAGGGAGATAGTATATTATCGAGTTATGTTTTTTTTCTGGAACTTTAATATGAACAAACAATTACTTACCTTTATTTTAAAATAGTAACTATTAATGACATACATATTTAAAGGTAGCAATTTAAAACAACACCTGAAATCTTCAACTGTTCTTAGCATTGCCTCGTCTGATCATGGTTCTTATTTTGCTTTGAGCAGAAACATGTAACAGTTCCACTTTCTCAAGGGCTTTCAGGGTGGAAAGTTAGTACAACTTTCAGCTGCTGTCTGTTACACACCGACAGACTTTTGGTGACAGACGCATGAGTGATCAGCTCTTGGTAATTAAATAGATCATTATTGTATCTTCTCTTCTTTTTTGCCTGAGACAGAAATTATTTTTCTGTGCTGTAAAGTTTACGGATTTTTCTCAGTGGGAAGAGGTTAGGAACTCCATTTACATATCCATGATCCTCCTTTATTCTAAGGAGATTTCTTTTCCACCCACATCTTCTCTTATTCTCTGTGGTCTTGAAAGTATAAACTTGTATATATAATATTTATTCATTTATATGTATATTTACTGACTGGCTTAAGGTGATCTTTTAATCTACTTTTTCTCAAAATAGAGTTGGGAACTACCTGCATCAGAACCAACTCATATTGTTTGTTTTACAGGTTTCTTAGCTCCACTCTGGATATATGAACCAGTAATTCTGGAGGTAGGGCTCAGGGACTCTATACTTTAAAAATATCATGCCAGTTAATTTTTGGGCACACTAAATTTAAGGATTTTTACTGAAGGTCTTTGGGTAAACTTCTAGTTTGTTTTTGTATTTTTCTAACTTGCATTTCAAAATGTAATTTTTTTTGGAGAAGATAATGAAAAACGCTATGGAAAATGTAGTCAAGTTGAAAGTCCAGCCGTGTTGGGTGGTACTGTTTCAGCTCTCTTCTATAAATGTGATGTTATTAGCCCTCAGTCAGCAGGTGTGTCCTTCTCTTTGGCCAAGGGTGGTAATAGGTTGTGATGGATCCCACCCTGTGTGAGCTTTAGCCTAACTTTGCTTGCTCAGTCTATGACTGTGGAACAGTGATTTATTTTTTCCCTGCTCTCTGGGAAGAAAATCCCTATGATATTTGCACCAAAGAATTAATACAAAATCTATCTAGAGACAAAATGACTTGCTTTTTTATTAATGGCTTTCAAGATCCGATGCTATCAGAGAATTTCAGAAATGTGCTCCCTTTCCTGTCTCT
>JAQZBX010018327.1:0-34736 GCA_029593785.1 Cabassous unicinctus | reverse complement strand
TTAACGTCAAACAAGGAATCTTAAACTTCAGGGGACCTCGTTTTCGTGGACACGTTCTAAACCCTGGGAGCTTCCGTGGCAGTTTTGTGTTAATAATTGTGTGTTCTTTTTCTTAAAAGGGGCCTCAAGAATTCCATAAGCTTCAGCCTCCACAAAACATGGCTCTCCCCTGCCTGTGGTGAAGGACACAGATTTTTGTCTCCCAGTTTCCATTTTAACTTGCCTTTATGTTTGGGCAACTTAGTTGAAGGCAAGTGGAGGACGGCACTCCTCCCTGGGCACTGTTTCGCTCTCCTAATTCAAGAGGTCTCCCATGGTGCACGACTGAACTCTGAAAAAGAATGGGACCCCACACATGACGCTCTACACATCTTCTCCAGATGGCTCCATTTCCCCAGCCCACCCATGCTCTAAGCTGTAAGTCTGTGCCCACTGTAAGTATTCCGAATCCACTCCCCAACTGTCCATCCCCGCCTCCGTTCCCGCGCCCCGCCCCAAGCCACCACCATCATATTTTTGCCAGATTCACCTTTCTACCAAATATGTCACTTATCTGTTTAGACTTCAATTCATGGTTGCAGAAAACAGTGTCCTCAGCTGGCATTCAAGGCCCTCGGTAACCCAGATTCTTATCTTTCCTGGCTGATTGCCCTCCTTACATACATATTTGTATATATATGTGTGTCTATATATCTTCTATATTCTGGGCAACCTGTAGAAGTGACAGGGCATCAAGAGTAAGCACAGCCGGACACACCTGGCTTCTCAGCCTCATCTGCTGCGTGACTCTGGATGCACCATTTGAGTTCCCTGAGCTGTAGTCTCTGTCTTTGTAAATTTTTGGTAAAAATAGTTACTACCTCTTTGGGTTATTGTGAACATTTATCAAGATAAAATATATAAAGTTTGTGGCACTGTTTGTGCACAGTAGGTGCTCAGTAAAGGTAATTTATTCTAACACCGACAATTTCCTAAATGGCCCCAGTGTTCCCATCTCAGCCATTCTTACTGTCAGTTTACAGAATGCTCGTCCCCTCCCTCGCTTAGCTGTCAAAACCCCAGCCATCCTTCAGGACCAACCTATTAAGTCTTCCCCTCTCTTTGCCATTGTCCAGGCAGGGCCCTGTCCCAGTCACCCTTGGGTCACCAGAACAGAGCAGGCTCTCCATAAATCAGTGTTTAATGAGTAAGTGAAATCAAGCACAACCTCCTCCAAGGAACTGTCCCTGCCCCTCCCGTCCGAGTCCAACAGTGATCTCGCCGTCTTCTGAGCTCAGCTCACAACGTTTCCCTGCACCTTTAAGGTGGTGGTAAGCACTTCAACTCTCATAATTGGGGAGATGAGCTGCACACAAACACAGCCGCCATATAGTGAGCTCCTTGGGGGCAAGGGCGTCTCAGCAGCTCTGAGGGAAGCAGCCATGACATTCATGGCAGACCCTAAAGGATTATTTTGATGGAAGGTGTTCCTTGCTCCATATAATAGATCCAATTTAGCCAAGTGCTCATCAAGCAAGTTGCTGAGGCTCTCACTGACTTAATTTCAGAGGCATGAAATTTGGCACATGTTACATGAGTGACTACTTAACCCCTATATCTCTAAATGAATTCTTGACATGGTTTTGGAAATAATCCCTAAACCTCAAGTTATTTTTTTTTCTCCTCCCAGCACGAAGTTGAGAGCGGAGGAGATATTTTTCCCTTTACAAGCACCCCTCCCCCACCTTGTTCCATTCCTTAAACTTGCAGGTGTCTTTCCAGACATCTTTGCCCAGTAATAATTATAGTGTGTTCCCAACCTAACTGATGGCTGGTGTCCTCATTAAGGACCATTACCCTGAAAAGGGTGTTTATTGAACCTGGCAGAGTGCTGATATTTGTTAGACCCTGTCATATGGTTGATGGCGTTTAGTCAGAACTCATTCGGAATCAGGAGTGAGCCACTCAAACTGGCACAGACAGCAGGGACGCGGGAGTGGGCTCAAGATGGCAGCACAATGCTCCATGGCGCCTGCGGGCCAAGGGAGACTGTTCCACCAGGTGATTTGAGTCTTCAGCTCCCCCTATCGTCCCCCTCCCCCATGCCAAATTCTGTTAAGTGGATTTCTGTTGAGTGAGAGGTACTCATACTATGTTGACAGAAACCAGAGAGGGAGGACGGGATGTTTGGATTTCACAACGACTTTTGTCTTACACATGCGGCGATGCCTTTAAAAGGATGGTGACTGGGTGGGGAAGTGATTCCAGCGGGAGATGGTATGTTCTAAGGTAAACCAGCAACTTAATTCTTTATATAATTACAATAGATTCTGTCCACCGAGAGACAAAAATTAATTATCTTCCTGGGAGATATTACAATGACAGAGACTTTTATGTAAACACCTCAAATTCACGTGCATTAGTCATTATACCCCTTAAAAATCCTTACATCATGAGGACTGGAATGGTGGGGCTCCCTGCAGAAGGATGAGGAGCAGAGCCTGGGTAGGGGTCAAATCTCCTGGGCGCGCGTCTGCCCCACCACCGCCCAGCCAGCCAGGGAAGGACCTGGGACATGTTACTCAGCATCGCTAAGTTGTGGGTTTCTTGTTAGTGAAATTCATTGATCCCAATGATTTCAACACATTTTGTTGTTGTTGTGCTGGGAATGATGATGTGGGAACAAGCAAACATAATATGATTTCAGACCTTAAGTGTGGTCGTAGGCGTGTGGAGAGAGGGATGACATGTTGCTGTAAATATTATGTGGTATGAACACACTCTACAAGCATGCTTATAGACCAGGAATTATAGAAACACCAAGGCTGGAGGATCTAGCTCTTCCCAGAGAGGAAAGGCTCAAAAGGGAGGCAATGGCTACCGTTGACGGCTGACATTGGTGAAGGGGTTACTATGTCAGACCCTGTACCCAGCACATACTGACATTATCTCATTTAATTCGTGGTAACACCAGGCACTGATTCTCTAAATCCTAAAGGACGACTTGCAGCTCCCCAAGAGAGAGACAATAAAGGCAATAGAAACTACCTGTGGAGAAGAACCAAAACATTCATCCATTCATCTAGTGATCCACAAATAATCTGGATGCTGGCATTGTGCTGGATACTGGGATCACAATAGGAAATAAGCACAGAGTCCCTGCAGTCAAATGATAAAATAGTCATTCAAGAAAATGCAAAGTACCCAGTTCAAAGACCCTGTTCAAAGGGGCATGGTGTTACATACAAGAGACTATGCCAGGGAGGCTTAACCTAGAGTGGGAGAAGAGGAAGGACTTCTGTGAGGGGCTGACAATGAAGCTAAGACCTAAAGGAGGGTAGGAGAGCGCCACACTTAGCTGAAAGGGAAGAAGGAGCCAGGTGAGGGAGCAAGCACAAGGGCTGGGAAGAGGGCAGGTAGCTGGAGACTGAGAGGACTGAGGGGCAGTACGAGGCTGGAGGACAGGGAGGCAGTGGCTGGACTCTGCAGAGCCAGGCAAACACCCATTCTGAAGGGGTCATTCCGAGAGTGCTGTGGAGGAGAGATGGTTGGAAGCCAGCACGGATGCTCGGTGGCCAGCGGCAGGTCACTGCCACTGTCTACTGGTGGCAGTGATGGAGGAAATATGTCAACAGTTCAGATGGATAATTCGGAGGTATCCTGCCTGTCCTAGTTTGGGTGGCATTCGGCTGCAAGGAACAGAGCCCTGCTACAGAGGCTTAACCAAACAGAGTGTGTTTTTCTTACAAAGCAGAGAGTTTGGAGACTGTCATTCAGGAATGGTACAGTGGGTCTAGAATCCCACCATGCCAAGCCTTCTGCTCGGGCACCCACAGTGAGGACTTTCATCCTCTCGGCCACTCTGGGTGGCCTGAAGCTGTTCCACCTCAAGCCTCTTGTTCGCATTCCTGGAAGGAAGAGGGAAGCACCAAGGAGGCATGGATGGTTCCTATATTGGACATCAACCTCCCAACTAACCTCCTCGTAGGTTGCCCTGGCCAGAATTGTGCCATACGGCCACGACTAGCAGCATGGGACCTGGGAAATGAAGTTTAGCTTTCATTTTGTTTTGGCTAGGCACACTGTTGCCCCAAATAAACCAGGTTTTCCAGATGTCCAAAGAGTCGACTGGATGCTGTGTAGGCAGCTAACAGTCTTTGCCACACTGCCCTTTCCCTCCTGTCACCCTTACGCCATCATGCTTTACTCGAGTCACAGTGGTATTACTGTCTACTTATGTACATACTTGTTGGCTGTTTCCTCTCTCAAGTAAACTCCAGGAGATCAGGAATCCTGTTTGTCTTGTTCACCATTGAATGTCTAAATCCTAGAGAAGCACCCAGCACATAACTGGTGTCTAATAAATATCTGCAGGATGAATAAATGAGAGGCAAGTTCTTCTGTAGTTGTTGATGGGTTGGAGATGGGTGGGGGGCATTTAGAAAAAGATGTTCAAATTCACTCTTGTTTCTAGCTTGTTCACGAGAACAGATGGTGGTGTCATTTACTGAGGAAGGAAGCCTGCAGGAGGACAGTTCAGGGGTGAGGCACACTGACTCGTAGGTACCAACGAGAGCTCCAAACAGGCAGCTGGTGGAACAGGTGTGGAACTCGGAGGAGCGGTCTGGGCTTGAGCCGCGCCTCTGAGGCTCATCTGTGAATACGTGGGAGTTGAAGCCAAGAGTGTGGATGAGATTACTGAGGGAGAAAATATAAGAGGGAGTGAGTTCGCCAGCAGTGTAGGGTAAACCGGAGAGTTGTGGAAGCTGAGCTGAAAATATTAGCAGAGCCCAACTTAATATGGTTGATCTCCATGGGGTGAAATACATTTGGAAAATATCCTAGGTTCACTCATTCATTCAATGAATATTTACTGAGGTTTACTTTATATCAAATGCAGATTCAGGCCTTGAGATAAAAAGTGGTTACGTCACTGCCCACAGTGGCTCACTGCCCAGCTAGGGAGGCAAGAATTAGGATGAAATAACCAAATTCAGTGCAGAAGTTTAAATGGTTGAGATATATAAGTCATAGAGTAGGACTGGGTGGCACTGGAACTGTTGCAAATGATGACGAGGCGTTGGCCAGGATACGAGCTGCGTGGTAAAGCCATGCCATGCCAAGGATACAGCGTGGAAGGCTGCAGGACTGTCCAAAGTACTGTGAGCTGTTCAGCATTTTGGGAGCCTAAATGCAAGGCAGCCTGTGGCAAGAGACGAGGATGGAGAAATGGACAAAGAGCAGCTTGGGAAGGGAATAGGTAAACTGCCATGAAGAGGCTTCAAGGGGGGCTATGAGGTGTCAGAATTTCATGTTCACCAGATGCCTGGTAGCTGTGTGAAGGTTGGATTTAAGGGAGAGAAGCTTGGGTGCTGGGGGAGCAAGTAAAGGGGCTCCTGGCAGGAGCCAGTGCCGCTGTAGTTTGGGAAGGCAATGTTCTAGAACATGGAGATAACTCAAGTTGAAGTGTAAGGAAGAGACGGAGAGCAAAGATGACCCTTGGGGTCCTAATTTGGATGGCAGGATGCGTGGTGATTCTACCGACTGAGGGGCAGGGCTGGGAAAAAGGATGAGGAGGTTACCTACCTATCGGCTACCAGCTGGATACTTGTTGACTGGTAAGATCTGGGTGGTGAAAAGAAAAAATGGCGCTTAGGATGCCCCTGAATTTCTGACTTAGTGGTGAGGCAGACAACGGAACCAAGAGCTGACATGAGCGCAGTGGAGGAGACTAGATGTGGGGAAGGCAGACAGGAGCCCGGTTAGGGACACATGTGAGTAAGGCATCTATGGGATGCTCAGTAGGAGATGTCTGCGTTTGTCCAGAGGACTGAGTCGGGACCTCGAGGCTCCAGTAACTGATCAGGGTTGAGGCCATGAGAAAAGAGTAGCCCACCCATCAGAGGAAAGCTGGGGCATGACCTGCCCTCAGTTTCAGAGAGGAGGTTGTTTGGGGGTCAAATGAGCTGCAAGCACTATAGAATTATAAAGAATTATGTCATGACACCAAAAGGCAATCAAAATATTATCAATCCATAATATCAATCTACACTTACATATGAGTTGTAATTACAAAAGGCTGCATTTATAAAAATAATGTGACCTTGAAATATGAAGCATCTATATGTATACATCTTTCATGTATTTATATGTGCTACATATTTCTATGTTCAAATATTTATATGTTTAAACCTCCAATGTCACCCTGATATGGGCCAATAATTAGAGCAGGAACACACACGCTAAGTGTAAAAATGAAAAAGGAAGCTCAGAGAGGCAGAGGAATGGAAAGGCAGAATGAAAAGGTGGAGAGGGACGTACCAGGGATGCTGGCTTCTGAGCCGCCACAGCAACTAGGTCATCCTGAGGTTCGACAGAAGAGAGAGGACAAGACCAGGAAGTTATTCCTCTTAAAGCTTCCTTCCTGCAATTAGATCTACAGAAAAAACATAAATTAAATCTATTTCAATGTTTGTGTTTTTAAGAGTACACCATGGTAATTTCAATTAAACAAAAAGTGTTTTCCAGAATTGTCTCAAAACCCACATTTCCCCGTACCCTTGGGAACAAAGCCTTTGACTCTCAAAACTGCCTTGAGTTTAAAATCAGTAAGCCTGCTCGTGCTGGGGGTGTGAACACACCTGTGTACCAGGAGAAGGACCTTGAGATGGACCGCGGTGAGTCTTCCTTGTGTCTTCACCTTGAAGGTGGCCTTCAGGGGTGCGCTGTGGTGCTGGGGGTTCTGGGGTTGAGAACCTGGCTGTGAGACAAGGAGCCGGGATGGATGCTCTGGGGGACCCTTGCAAATTGCCTACTTCTATTTAAGTAGATTCTTCATCTAACAATAAAAGAAGGTGGTAATGGTCATGCCTGACCTCAAGACGTGACTCTGAGGCTTACCTGAGTCACCTGGTCAGGTGAGCTGCAGTAGGTCATTCTCGGTCCAGAGCAGGACCTCAGCAAACCCTCGCTGAAAAGACAAATAAACTGGGAACCAACTGCAGGTATAGTTCTCCTGAAGCACTACAAGAAAAATCCCATCGAGGAAAGAGGGTAATTGAGTAGAAAGCTATGTTACTCTTTACAAGAAACCAAACCCCGCCCTTCCTCATTTATCTGCAACCAAATTAACATTTCGAGCAGTTCAACATCACCTCCAATGGGCTTGAGCATCTTACCTCGTGGTGGTCTCTGGTGAGCCTGTCGTTTCTTCCCCAGGCTTCCTGAGGTCAGCCCAGCAGACATGGCATATCTCCCAAGGGGGCTCCAAAGCTGCTTTACTTCAACTTGGTTCCAGTTGTTAATTATATTATATTGCGCCCAACAGATGTCCTTTCTTGCAGCCAAAGTGCATTTTCTCTTCATTCATATATTTTATGCTTTTGATTTACAGTTTACATATATTTCTTGTCTGTGGTGTGCTTTGCTCTGACCATTTGCTGTGGCTCGGGGGATGCCTGCGTGGAGCTGCCACGGCACTGCACTAAGACGTTTCCAGGTGACTGAGCATCCATCCCGTGTGCTTGCGCGGCTCATGGCAACACCGGGCCAGAGCTCGTTCCAAGCTGGTTTTGCTCTGCCCCTGATCTGTGCTCCTTTGAATCTGTGTCCAGGGATTCTGGCATGAAAGCACAAAGGGATGTCCCTGCTCTGCCATCCAGCTGCAGCCCCAGCCCGAGGTGGTGCCTGATGCCAGCTGGCCTCATGGCATCATCAGCAGCTCCTTCTTGCTCAACTTATGATTTACCTCCAAGATGTATGCCAGGCTCTCAGAGGCTAAGAGCTGCTATAACTCAGCTTTCTCTCATTTGACTAACAAGGAGCCAAGTAAATGGTGGTAGTGTGATTATACTCCCTGTCAGTTAGCATCAAGCCTTAGAAATGTAAATGATTTCATTGGACCAACCTCCATTTCTCCTATACCTGGAAGCCTCATCACCTGAGCCATGTACCTGTTTCCAGGTTCCCTGAGGGTTAGGGTTATGGCAGCAGCTGGGGGGCAGGGTGGGGGACTTTGGGTGCTGACATGAGTGAACCTAGGTAGGGGGTCTCGGCTTTCTCTGACCTCTTATTTTGCCCTTCCCAGAAGGCTTCTGGGTAACTTTCTACATTCTTTTCCTTCACTTCTTCATGTTCTTCCTTTCTCCAGCCCACTCAGATCTGGTTTCTGCTCCTGATTCTGCTCCAGGACTGAGCGTTCAGGTCCCTGATAGCCTCTAGGTCCCGAGTCCAATGCACACTGTCAGCCTGACGTCGCCAGCCTTCCGTCTGCCCTTGCTCTTGTGAAACCAAGCACCTGCTCGCTCATTGGCCCCTCCTCACCCAAGACTTCCTCCAGACCCAATCCCAGACCCTTCTCTGTTTCTCTTCCTTTTCACAGCTGTCCCAATTCTGTCTGTTCCTGCCAGAGCTCAAAAAGCCGTAGACATCCCAGCCTGGAGAAATCCTCTGAAGTCCAGGTGCACAGAATCAAATACTACCCAAGAGTTCCCCTTAACCACAGAGCACAAATGTCCCAAACAGAACTCCTAGACTTCCGCCAAGTTCTGTTTCTCCACCAGTGTTCCCTCCTTCCTTTGTAAATGACCTGCCAGGCCCTCCTTTCTGTATTCCTGCCTTGTCCTTACCATGTGCCTCTTCTCTACACCCTCATTCACGGAGACAAGTCCTGGGAAAGCTATTCCCTAAAAGTCCCTTGAATGCCTTCTCTTCACTGCATTCCCACTGCCACCACCCTGACCCGCCACGATCACACCGTTCATGCAGTACTGAATTGTCTCCCCACCCGTCTCCTTGTTTCACCCTCTCTCTTATACCCCTGTCTCTGAGGTATGCAATTTCACTAAAAATGACAACGCACAGCATGTCATTCCAGTATTCTAAAGCCCCAGAGGCACCCCATCCCCGGAATGGAAAGCGCACCTCCCTTAGCTGCACTTGCTGCGCCCTCCATGGTTCAACCTGGCTGTGCGTCCAGCTCGTCTCCCGCCACACTCCCTCCACAGGCCATTCCATTGATAAATGTCCTGTGTGCTTTTGGAAAGCCGAGCAGGCGTTTCTGCTCATAGCTCCAGCCATGTGGGTGTTGTGTGGTGACTCTCTGGCCCAGCCCCGCCAGACAGTGGTTTTCTCAGCTGGGAGCACAGATGTTCAGACAAACACATACGTGCAGCCCCACACATGCCACATACTCATCCCCTGCTCGTTTCACGTCTGCTCATCCTTCAGTTCTCAGCTGCCTGGCAGCTTCTGGAGCGAGGGCCTCTTTAGCCTCGTTGACCAGGTAGCCCTTCCTCACCCAAGCCCAGTGCACCTTGCACTCTGCCTCCTGCTGCTCCTCCACATTGCGATTGCTCAGTTCCTGGGATACTTCCTGCCAGACGCTGCCTAATCCACAGTCTTCCTTCCTCAACGAGGGCGCTTCCTGGGACCTGAGCTCACACACAACCCTGCCCATTGCCTCATGAAGTGTCGATCGCCTGGTTGAATAAATGAATGAGTGAATGCCACTCCATAGGGGGTGGCCAATGACCCACACGTGTGTGCTGCAAGGTTAAGTCTACCTCACAATTGGAAGTGAGTTAGTCAATGGATGCCACACTTAAGAGACGTTTATGTGGGAGGGTGTGGGAGGTGTGGGGAGTGGGGCATATGGGAATCCCTATAGTTTTTGTGTAACATTTATGTAATCTAAGTATCTTTAAAAAAAAATAGTCAATGGTGAGATGATTCAATTATAATATGCCCGTAAGATAGAATGATAATAGGCAAGTACATTTTTTTTCAAAGAATTTTTAGGATGTGAGAAAATGATCATAACAATATGTTGAGAGAAAAAAGCTAAACAAAAAACTAAATATACAGTATGTGCTATTCACTAAATAAATATAAATATAACAAATAAATATGCACTATTACATATTGGTATGACACACAGAATGATACATACTATGTATATGGGTATCAAAGAAAAGGACTAAATATACATTTTTTTAAATTTCTTAATGATCATGTATTAGTTTCATAATCAGGAAAAGCACTAAAAATTGAAAATGAAAACCTAAAAAAAAAACCCAAAAAACCTAGGCAGTACTTTGCTGTTTCCTGGCCGGATGCCACCTTCCGGCTCCCCTGTGTAACCCAGCCCCCTGTCCTCCAACACCTTCGCTCTCACCCGCACTCAGCTGATTTATCCCTGAGGAACGGCTGCCGCAGGCTTGTCTACCTGAGAAGGTTGTGTATTTCAGGGGGGTGGGGGGACCTGATGACGAATCATTAGCTGCTACCCTAGAGTCAAATCACACACAACATGGGTACCACAAAACACAAAACCGTGTGCCCCCGGAACGCATGGTAACAGAGACCTGTGCGCCCTCTGAGGGCTAATCTGCAAAGCATCCACAGGTAGTGACTAAAAGGCGGCCAGAGCCTGCCAAGCCCAGGGAGGAATGAGCGGGAAGCAAGAAAGCACTTCAAAAACCCCCACGCAGACGACGAACAGCATTCTGCACAGGAGAGAGAGAAAGCTAAGCACCGGTTCATTAAAGAGTTAAAGACTTTTCAAAATTCTAAATATCTTGAAGAAAACCCAAGTAAGTCTTTATTGGTTCTCTGGGAATTTCCATTTCTAAGAGCAATCAAAGAAAAAAACAGCTACAGATTTTTATTACACAAAAAACTCAAAACATTCCTAGGTCCCAAATTACCAAACATTAAAAGACAAATCACACACTATGAAAATATTTGCAAAGAATATAGCAAATGTAGTTTAAACATATAAATAGATCATGCACCTTTCCCCCCCATATTTTAACAAGTATTTAGAGTACCTACTATGTACCACATCATGAGCTGGGGTCAAATCCATGAAAGATAAATGGAGAAATATATCAGACAGGGAGTTCACATAAAAGTAAATATGAAGGGCTACTAAATATAGGAATAAATGTTCAGCCTCTCTAAGAATAAAAGAATGGCAAGTACAAAAATTAAAACGCCATAATTCACATTTCAAAGAAGCAAAGCCGGATACCATAGAGCACTGTCAGTGCTCACCAGCTGGTGAGAAAAGAATGTCTTCACACAGAATTTGCCATAATGCAAATTAGTACCTGTTAGAAAAATAATTTCAATGTACCAAAGTAGCTTTAAATATGTTTCTCTGTTGATGTGATACCTCTACTACTAGGAAAAGTATCCTAGAATATGGATAAAACATTTTTAAATAAAATGTAACCAATATAGAGTTATTTATAATTGGAAAGGTTAAAATGAAAACAGGATAATAGCTAAATATATAAGGATTAATATGTAACATAGGATATTTGTAGTCATTGAAGATTGTAAATTTCCTGTATATCACTGCAAATTCACAACTTGAGCCTATCTCCTCATTCCAAATGCATAATAATGATAAAATATAAGAGGGAGAAATAAAAGGATGTGGGCACATGTAGAAGCAAGGCCCACAAGCCTTTGAAATACCACGTGGAGAGATGGATGTAGGCTGGACCCTATGTGGAGGCAGAGGCCTGTGGAAGCTGCTGGAAGTGCCGTAACCACACTCCGTGGCTGGCTGAGGCCACTGCTTCCCAGGCCTGCAAGAGCTCCCCCATCAGTGAAAGGAGGCGGAAAGGTGCTGCTGACAGCTGTTTAAGCTGCGTCTTCCCTTGGCACGATGCCTTTAGGGAGGAAGGAGAGTTTGGACCCTGCCTCGTGCCCAGTAAGCACCTACAGCGTCCCCATCTACTCCATGTGGTGGGCTTAGAGCCAGATCGGAGCCCGGGGAAGCCAAATGGCGAGAACCAGCAAGCTCCTAGACAAGCAGAAGGCAGGGAAGGAGAGTGAGAGAACCCTCCACTTGCACAAGAAGCATAAATGAAATTCCAAGAAAACCTTGAGGAAGCCTAGTGCTGAGGAAAGTGGGAAGCACAATCATTAATCTGAAGATGCTTTTGCCCCAGATGGCATTACGATAAGAGAACAATTTGGAAACTGGTGTAGCTCAAGGGGTTGAGCGCCAGCATACCACATATGAGGTCCTGGGTTCAAGCCTCGGCCCTGGTACCAAAAACTAAAAAAATACAAAACCAACCAACAAACAAGAAATAATAGAACAATTTGAAAAAAAGACTTTGAAATAAGCATGTTTAAATCCTCAAGAAGGCAAAATTTAAAAACACCTAGTTTTTAAAAGCAACGATTAATGAAACAGAAAGGAAAATTTAAAACAAGAATAGGTAACTGTGAAGAAAAGAGCCAATTAAAATATAATTGAAAATGTAAACTAGGAAAATGGAAGATGTCAAAAGTACAAGAAAAACACACTAGATTGAACGCATGAAGGAAAGTGATGGCTTTCAAGTAGAATGAGAACTGCACCGCATGCAACACAAAGAAACAAAGGGATAAAACCATATGACAAAGCAACAAGTATGTTGGAGTCTCTAAGCCTGTACATTACTTGCAGTTCCAAAATAAAAGAATATAAGAGACAGTGGCCAATCACTACTTAAGGTTATAACATCCTATAACTTTCCAAAATCAAAAGAACACATAGATGCTCAGATTTAAAGTGTATATTTAGTATCTAGCAGGATAAAAAATATGTATATATAATGCAGATGACCAGAGATGTAAAAAAAGATCGTAAAAGATTCCAGAGAGGTTTTTCCCTTGAGAGATTATCCACCAAGAGAGGAAAATTGGGTTGACAGAAGACTTCTCGATAGTAACAATAGATTCCTGAATACAAGGGGAGCATTGTCTTCAAAGGCTGAAAAAAAAGAGTTGTCAACCCAGAATTCTGTATCCAGTTAAGTATTATTCAAGTCTGAGGGAAAAATAAAGATATTTTCAGATAAACAAAGGCTAAGAATTTGCCACTCAAATACCCTCCTTGAAAGAATTGCTAAATGTCTCACTTCAGTGAGAATTAAACCAAGCCTAGAGAGAAGGGGTGAGTACAAGAAATATTGACAAAATGTATTGGTAAATCTGATTAATCACTGGCAGTGAGCATCGTAATCATGTGTGCTTTGTAAGGTGGACTCAATCTTAGACAATAGGAACAGGGACGATGGAAGAGGGCCAGGAAGAAAGTTCATTGGGTAGTTAAAATGTGATGAAGCATTTGTTTTGTTTAGGAGTTAAATGGAGTTATAAGCTAACCCTGACATTCATATTTGTATACATTTTGAACAATTTTTAAGCCGTAAGAGGTAATCACAGGATTAGGAATACTATTTATAGCTTCCAAACCTGTAGAAAAAAATATAAAGGATATAGAATAATTTTAAATCCCCCTGATGAAACAGAAGGGAGGAAAAAATACCCAAAAGATAAAGGATGATAAACAGACTCCAAGAAGTAAGATGATCATAATTCCAAATATCTCCATTATCACAAAGGTTAAACTTATTAATCAGAACATCAGTTGGATTAAAGAAGGGGAAAAAACTTACATGTGTCTTATAAAAGATACACTTAAACAGCGTGAATCAAAAATGTTTATAATAAAGAGATATGAAAAAATATTCCAGGAAAATACTAAATGAAAGAAAATTGTTGTAGTAATATTAATTGAAGGCAAAAAAAAAAAAAAAAGACTCCACACTCTGATAACAAGAGCAGTCCACCAAGACATTGTTTCAATCTAGTTAGAAAACAATAATAAAACATATTTTGAAAACTAAAAAGAATTACTAAATAAACCATAGGTTAAAGAGGAAATCATAATGCAACAATGACAATTATATTGGGAATGAGGGACCATGGAAAACATGTGGGATACATCTAAAGTGGTACTTGGAGGTAAATTTGTAGCCTTAAATACATTTATTCAAAGAAAGAAATATTGACATGAGTATTAAAAATATAGAAGAAAGGAACAGTAATATCAAGAACAAGGTAACTGAAATAAAGTAAACATAGAGACCTAAAGCTGGTTCTTTGAAAAAGACAAAACAATGACAACAAAAACCTCAGCAAGACTGAACAAGAGAGGGGAAGAAAAGGAAAAAGGGAAAAAAACAAAACAAAACCCAAAATATAAGAATTTAATGGGGGACTAACTACAGACATAAGAATGCTTAAAAGACATAGGAGAATACTATGAACAGTTTAATGCCAAAATATTTCAAAAATTAAATGTGCAGTCTTCTACAAAGATTACCAATATCAAGAAGAAGATACAGAAAATCTGAATAAAGTATAATCACCACATAAATTGAATTGATTGTCAAAAATCTTGTCTCCAAAAAGGCATCATCAGAATTTTAGATTCAAATATAGCCTTATAGGTGAATTTTGCAAACCTTCAAGAACAGATAACCCCAACATTATCAATACAGTTATAGAGACTAAAAAGCAATTGAAAGTCAACCCAACTAAGTTTTTTCAAGGAGCACAAATGGATTCACATTTATCAACATCATAAACCATATTAACAAATTAACAGCAAATAGAAGGCATTTGAAACATTATCTTAACAGTTGATTCAGAAAAACATTGAATAAAATCACTGCTCATGTCAAACAAACAACTTTTAACTAGGAATAGAAGGAAACCAAGCTAACCCAAAGACATAAATCATCTCTAAACACGCAGCAAGCATAATACGCAATGGCAGCACATTGTAAGCATGTCCTTTTCAGTCAATTATAAGGAAAGGATATCCCAGATCTTCAACCCTGTCCTGGGGCTTTAGCCAAAGCAATAAGATAGGAAAAATGCACTTTAGAAAAGGAAAGGAGAGGCAAAAGGCCTTTATTTGCAGATAGGATTATGTATAGGAAGTGACAATGCATCAATGGCCAGTAGTCATGAAAAATTATTTATAATTTAATAAATGTGAATCAAAACTAAACACTATTTTGCATATCAGACTGGCAAATATTTAAACATCAAAAACCATTGCAGGTCACTGAATTATAAGTTGGCATTCTCTTGGAAGCCATTTAAATTGGTATGGCTTTTCTGGAAAGCAATTTGTGCAATCTAAATTTATTTTTATTTTTATGCATTAATAGCCATGTAGGCCTTCCAAGGCAACTTGTATAATATTAGCAACTTAACCCTTGGGTGCAGGTGTCCTGGCACTTTAGTAGGCACTTGGCAAATACTCAGTAAATGATTAAAGGGATGTGCATGGACTTTTCATTTGCTTAGGATATATTTGCCAAGTTTTTTGAGAATATGTTCTCAGTCTGTGATTGTTTTTTAGTGTTGGTTCTGGTAGCTGATGCTTTTGAGGTCGCACAGCTGGTAGGCAGAGGAGGTAGGCTCCAGGCCAGGTCTGTACGAGGGCAAAGCCCTAAGCACTTCCTTAGCTACCCATGCTTGGCAATGGATGCATGGGTGGGCAGGGGCCAACCGAGCATCATGGCATATAGTGCCCTCAGCTAAGGACTTTGACCTTCACTTAATAACTCTTCAGCTGGAACAAGGTAACAGTCTTGTGGGATTAGAGGAGGGTGCTGGGGAGTTGTTTGAACTTAGTAATTTTAAACATCTCTGTCTTTTAAAGGTCACTCAGGTGGCAAAGGAGAGGCTGATGGGGCTGTGGCCTGGGAAGGCCCTGAGGCATCTCCATGGCTCCCACCAGGCTCCCAGCTGGCCTAGACCCTCTTCCCTGGGGAGCACAGTCTCCTGACGCTGCTTTGCCTGGGGGAGTAGGGGAGGTGGAGGCTCTCAAGGAACCTCTTTGACAAAGCTTGGGTCTCAGCTCCCCTCTCCCACTGGCAGAGCATCCTCTGGGGGAGGATAGTACATTCGCCTTCTGAGTACAAAAGCCAAAAGCAATCAGCCAAAAACAAGTTTTGTGCGTGATCTACACCCTGGAAACACGGAACTAAGGAGACTTTGATAAGGACTTGAGGCACCTTTGGCAAGGGGGCTCAGCTCACGCGATACAGTTGGAGCTTGCCCCAAATGCTTAAAGAAACCAGCTGGGCTCAGAGTCAGTCAACCTGGAAACACTCTCCCGGCCAGATACAAAGACAGATTTTTAACAGTCTTCTAACTGCCAAGTTCCAGAAGAGTCAACTTCCCTTTCATTTTACTAGGGGCAAGAGTCCTGTCTCCTTCCAGCAGGAGGCAAAACTCAAGGTGGTGGCAGACTCTTCAGAGGACCACTGGCCATGGGTCTCTGTGCTCCTCCACCCCCCGGCCCTCAGTATCCCAGAATACCTCTGAAGACGCTCCACTGCAGTTGTTCATGTTTTTGATATTTTTAAAACCGAAAAAAAAATGCATGGGGAGGGGGGCATTATTTGTACATTTCATGTTGTTCATTATTCTAAATGTAAATTAAACCTGTTCAATATGAAAGCTTCTTAATATTCTCAATATTGGCACTGATAACTTTAAATAGTAACATCCACATTAGGAATTCCCCTGTCTCTGTAAAAACTGCAGTATTTGCATGATGGATTGTGAGTTTGACCCAGTCTACACTTTCTGAACTTAATTTTAGTTGATACTCCGGCTGGCTTCCAAACCCACTGCAAATCCTGGGGAGATTAGTGGTAAACAAGGCTCCAGCACACCACAATTAAATGCTCCTACTTATCAACTTTAAATAAATCCTCACTGTGCAGCGGGGATAATTCCTCACCACGTGTCTGTACCACTCAGAGAAGGCTTTTAGGACACACAGCATTACCATAATTTGTTCGACTCTGGTTCTCATAGGACATCAGATGCAGTCCCTACCCTTCATTTTAATTGCATAGGCTGCGTTCTTAATTAAAATCAGTACAAATGGATTTTGTGCCATGCCAAAGGAAATCCAAGTTCATTAGTTATAAACCCTTTTAAAAATTGATGTAAATATGTGAACTCCTTAAAAGTTTGAACTCAAAGTCCTCATTTTCTGTTGAGTTGCTTTTAATCTAGACAATCATGAAGTCAACATAAATTAAGATTTTTACTGCCCCCCCCCTTTTTTGGTTGGTGTCTGTCTTTCTGCTTTTGCATTTTTCCTGGTAGAATGAAGCTCATTTTAATTTCAAATACTTTAGAGATTTAGGAGGGGGCAGAAGCCTTATTGACCTTTTCTCCCTGGGTTTTTCGAATGAAAGCTCCTAAACCCTTTAATAATTTTTCAAATTAAGCCACAATTACATCATCTTCAATGACAATAGAAATCATACTTTCCAACCTACAGAAGATGAGGCTTTCCTAAATGTCTATGATTTACTTATTGTTGTAAATTCAGGATTTTCAAGTTTAAGTCATTTCCCTCCCTGTTTTTGTCAAAGTGGCCCTTGCATTTCTGAAGCACTAAATAGCTGAGCTCAGTCAAAGATGTTGTGTGACTCTCTTATCTCGTTTTAATTCTGTTTGGTCAACTGGGACAACTGCATACAGTGAGCACTCAATAAAGAAGATGGTTTGTTGAACATATGAGTTCTGGTTCTCACTGAATAGAAGGAAACTTCTCTCATAGACAGAGGAACTTGGGGGGCTCGGGGTATGGCTGTTGGTTGTGGCGAAATTGCAGCCCAGTGTTTACCTGAAAAACCAGTGCTCTGATATTTGTTATTGGCAATAACGCATTGTGTGTCTGTGTACACGCACAGAGATGCGCTCTCCAGCATGCTAGCTGCGGTCACGTGTGGCTATCTAAACTCAAATCTAAATGAAACGCAAATAAAATTAAATTTCAGTTCCTCTGCGATACTAGCCACATCTCTAATGCTCAGTGGCCTCACCATCCTCCCAGAAGGTACTGTCAGGCTGCACCGTGGCAGGGCATTTTCTTACATGTATATGTGTATGAAACTCTCATCCATCTTGGGATCTTGGCTCATGTTGTTTTCACTTCACTTCCCACAAAACTATCAGCTTACTGAAAATTCCTTCAGCTCCTGAGAGGTACATCCTGGCTCCTCCACGAAGCAAGCCCTAATCTCTGTGGACAAAAGCCACCTCTCCCTTTCCTGTCTTCCCACAGCCCATCCTCTGGCCCTGTTCCTGCTGCTGTACAGACATCTTGAAGCCAATCCTTTTCCTACCCACCTCCCTGCCCCGACCTGCCTGGTGTACTCGACAGAGATGGAGCTTTCACAAAACATCTCCTGCGTGGGGCCCACAAACTCAATATACATTGATTCAAGCTTGCTTTCTCCCAAATATCCAAGAGTGAGCTGCTGTCAGATGCATCAGAATTCTGAAGGGGTGACACGTGTGGAAAATAACAGCTGGTCCTATTCATGTGCTGACACTTCTCACAGTCCCTCACAGCCTTACAGAGAAGGTCGGATGCTCCAACCAACCCGGCTTTGCTGCAGAACATCCTAAAATGTTAATGTCAATGCTCCTGCCATCTGAAGACAAACATCTAATGGGCCTCAGCTCTCGTGTAGGCAAGCATGAGTTTCACTACTACCTCAGGAAGGAAAGAAAGATTAGAAGGGAAAAGAATTGAAGAGTTAGAAAGTCCTGGTCAGAGACTGAAAATATGGATACAATTATTGGCCTGACATGCCAACAGTGCAAGCTGTACACATACTCTTTTCCCACACTTAGAGAATCTCAAAGAGTTCACCACATGTATCAGTCAGCCATTGGCACAGAACAAATCACCCCAACAGCCATTATTATAGCTCATGAATGGGTTAGGATGGCCATGGCTGAAGGGCTCAGCTCTGCTGCATGTGGTCTCTTGTCTCTCAGCGGGATAGTCCAGGCTAGTTTTCATGGTGGAGACAGCAGAGTGAGAGAGCAAGCAGAAGCATGAGAAAGCCCAGCTCTGGCCAGCTGTCCCTTCCACCATATTCTCTTGGCCAGAGCAAGTCATAAGGTAGCCCAGATTCAACAGGTGGAAAATCAATTGCACTTCTTGACAGAAAGTGCTGTAAAGTCACATTGCAAAGGATGTGAAGACAGAGAAGTGAAGTACCCTGTTTTTTGTTTTCTGTTTTTATATTCTAATAGCTTTATTGAGATATAATTCACATACCATTTAATTCATCCGTTTAAAGTGTATAATTCGATGTTTTCAGCATAATCACCAAGTTGTGCGTCCATCACCATAAACAATTTTGGAATATTTTCTTCATCCCCCAAAAGAAACCCCATATCTATTAGCAGTCACTCTCCATGTCCCTCCAAACCCCTCTCCCTCCACCTTAGGCAGCCACTAATCTGCTTTCTGTCTCTGTAGGTTTTAGAACTGTGGCTATTTTGGCAATTGATCTACTCATACAGTATCTCCTTCTAAGGGCCGATGTCAAAGACGCTCTCCCTGGACAACACTCCATGCTCCAGCTGGAGCAGCAATTTAATTTCTGCTTCTGTTACACCCAGGCAGGTTAGGTAAGAGGATGCTGAGGCCAGAAGCCTGATCTCCAGTATCAGATTTCCTAGATGTGATTTCCAACAGCATCTTCCACCAGAACCTAGAGGAAGGAGGCTCACATTACTGGGAGATTTCTTAGGAACAGGCAATTGGTCTCAACCAGGGAAGCTCTGGCTTGAAATTTCATGTAAAAACTGCAATAACTTTTGGGTTAAGAAAAGTTCAACCATGTTTTTCTCCCATCACTTTTCTTTTCCTTCTGTTCTTCTCCATTTGCAAATGGAACTTGGAGTGTTGAAATATTGCAAGAAAAAAAAAATTCCTCTCGTGGTGTTTCTGATCCAAGCGGAAGCAGAAAGTGCCAAAGGTTCTCATGGGAAAACCTCTTCTCAGTGATTTTCAGCTGAATTTTTACAGGCCCATGAGGTTAAGATAGTTAAACAAACTTTGGATAAATGCCGCTGGCTTTTTATTCATTTATGAACTAACCCTTCAATTCTTTTGAGGTTCAACCATCAGCACTTTCTACAGAGCCTGAAAACAAAATGTTTCAATATGATTGGAATACACAGTGTTCAGAAAATGCAATAAAATGGGAAACAAAAGCCCTGGCATTTGATTTAATAGAATTATTCAGTGACTTCTTCACAAATTTTGTTTACACAGAAATTTATTTGGGTCAAGTTGAGTAAATCAGCAAATTAGATAGGCCAGTCCCTGACTTAATTCAGCAGCATTTCCGAATTCTAAACTTCCTGCCCAGTTGGCTGGGCCTGCCTCTGGATTTCAAATGTCTCACCATGAAGAGGAGCAAGGAGAAATCTTTAAATTTGATCCTCCAAATGAGGGAAACAGTTGAAGATGTGTACTATCCTGGATCCAATAAAGTTCCTGGAATGAAATGTAGCTTTATGAAGAAACATAGTGATTGTCTTCCCCAATTTACTACACGCCTCACTTTCTGCTTCAAGAGGAGGACAGCTGGATCGAACTCAGAGACTTACATCAGAGAGAGACAGAGAGACAGAGAGAGAGAAGAGGGAGGGGTTGACTAAGCGCAAAGCACAGGAAACTACGTTGGTAAGGCCCCTTTTTCTAGAACTATAAAGGAGATGGAGATGGAGAGAGACGCAAGGAGAGAGGGAAGATCAGTCCAAGCAGGCAGGCAACGCCTCAACAGAGCACCTCTGAGTGCTTTGTTTGTTTAAGAAAGAGGAAGCCCAGGAACACAGAAAAGTGAGTTGAAGCCTGAGCCACGCTCTGCTGCTGCCAAGCCAGCCTTTTCTCTGTAAGGCTTTTGTTTCTTCAAAGGTGCCAAAAAGCTTGAAAGGAAAAGAAATGATGAGCTAGAATGTCATTCTTTTCAGATCTTTCTTCTGCTGTTGACTTTGATTTTAGGCTCCACACCTGCCTACTTTGGCTTTGGGTTACTTCTCCACCTTATTTTGGTGCCACGAATTAAGTTTATCAGCAAGTAACGGGCTTGTAGTAAGCGCTCCAGGTAACAACATACACAGGATACGTTTGTATGGGCTCCTTTACACCTTGAAAAGCGACATCTTGTCTTGGACTTCCCTATTTCAAAGACTCACTTGAGACGATTTCGCAGAATCCTGGGACTGCCAAAGTCCTTGAGGACTAGCCCAGCGCAACGCTAAGCCATGTGCCAGAAATAAAAGTGCAGACAATGCAGAAACCTTCCTGATTTGTCCTGGAATCATAAACTTTAACAACAAACTTCAGATCCCTTCTTGGCTCTTTCCCCAGGAAGAGGAATAATAGAAAAAAGTGAATAGTTCTAAGGACTATGTTTTCTTTCTTTCTTTCTTTCTACCCATTTCCTAAGGTTTTAATATAAAAAACAAATGCCTCGATGCATGTTCTCCCCTCCTCTGTTCTGAAGTCTCTCTGCCTAACAACCAGCCCTCTTACTGCAGCCACTGACCCCGTGGACACTGCTTGCTCTAACTCACAGCTGAGGTTAGATATTTGATTACCTGAGATTTCCAGGCTCGGTGGGAAGCAGTGGGAGAACCAGGTGAGGAAGACACAGTCCTTGTCTCTGGGCACCTCCCAGATCAGTTGTGATGCTGTGCGATAACTGCACACCAGAGCCATATTCTCAGGTTCCCTGACACATGCAGAAGGAAAGCAAGGACTTTGGGAAAATCAGAGATGATCTTCATGGGGGAGGGGGAACGATATTTTAACAGGATATTAAATTATAAGCAGAATTTTCCAGGAGAAGAAAGTGTTCCAGGAATAGGGAAATGGTCCAGCAAGCACAGAGGATGGGTCTTGGCCGTCCATATGGAGTTCAGGAGAAGGAAAGTCCCCCGAGGCTGAAGCACAGTGTCTGTAGGGTGGTGGATTCCAGCCAAAACCCCAATGGGCCAGCTTCACAGAGACTTTCATGCCATAATCAGGGGTCTGTACTTTATATAGCCAGACAATTGGGAGCTAGCATAGATGTGGATGCCAAGAACAACACAATGATATGTGTGCCTTGGATGGTACTGGTAGGAGGTGAGAAGAGGTCCTGAGAAAGGTGAGGACCACATGAGCAAGAGAACCTGCCGGGAAGCTATAGTCCAAGCAAGGAGGGAACGGATATGAGAGGTTTCATAGGTGAGTGGACACGACTTGGTGACCAATTCAAGGTAGAGGAGGACCCCAAAAAAGGCGCAAGGATGTCTGAGAGATATAGATGGCATCAAAAGCTAACAGTGATGATATGACCCAGAGATGAGAATCATGGGGAAAATATTAGGCACAAGGGGTTAAAAAGGAAGAGAAAATGACTTCAGCTTGGAATGTTCTTAGTCAAAGTGCCTGTGAGATCCAGCCATGTAGAATTGTCCAGGAAAACACTGGAAAAACAGGAATAGATTGAGGAAGGAGTGGGATCTGGAGAGAGAGATATGCATGATTCATGAGCATGCCAGAGACATATGAAAATCTTGGAAAGGCTGAGATGACTCAGCAGCATCCCATAAAGGGCATAGGAGGTCACAGACATGCTTAGGGACAGTCACCAGGCATTGTACTCCAAGGGCTCACAATCATTAATGGCCCACTTTTACCCTGGCAATGAAATGCTGGAAGAAAGTTCTGCCAGCTTTTATGTTTGCCATATGCATTCCCTCATTCCATCTCATTTCCAAAGCCTCTGTTATCTGCTATTCAAAAGCATAAGAAATTATCTTAGGAAAATGCATTCTTTCAAGTAATCTTCATTCATTTAATAGACATATGCTGACTTGCGTATGGGTGAATCATTATAACAAGGTGGGGATATAAAATACAATAAGATGGAGGCCCTGTCCCCACTACCTACACTATGCACATACTCTGTCTCTTTACATGTACCAGGAAGAGATATGCATCCATCCAATAAATGCAATAAACTGTTATGGGCCATTGATAAAGCAGAGCATTTACAGATAACAGCAATGACCCACAGAAGAGAACACTGAGAATAAAGAATGGGAGAGAAAGAGAAGAAAAAAGGGAGGACTTCACAAAGTATGGCTTGAGTTGGCCTCTGAAAGTAGTAGGAATTCAATAGTTAGATCTACCCAAGGGGACAGCAGGACCAAAGCCATGTAGGTGTGAAATGGCCAGAGTTCCTGTAGCTGAGGCTTAGCCAGGAGTAGGGGTATTGGGCCAGTAGTTCACAGTAATCATGGGCTGGGTTATGGAGGGCACTAACGCCAGGATAAGGAATTTGAAGTTCACTTTGTAATGGGGGGATTGGGGGAGAAAAGAGTTAGAAAGAGGGTAATGTGGTCAGATTTGCTATCTTCTGATATCATTTTGGTAGCCAGTAGAGGAAAATTTGGGGGAGTCTGAGACTCAAAGGTAAAACAATCAGAAGACTACTGGGAAAGACCAGATGAGAAAAAGCAATGGTTTGAATTATGGGTAGAAGAGGAGAGAGAAACTACAGATACTAAGAAGGGAGAATCAGCAGGAATTGATTGCTATTATAACTGTTGAGAAATGAGGTAAATACAAGCAAAAGATGCCTCTGAGGTACCGGTTTAGAACTTGGTAGACAGGGATTTTGCTGACCTAGATGGGGAATCAAGGAGAAGAGCAATCTAGGAGAGATAATGAGACAGGAGCTAGGAAAGGAGAGAGGGACTTGAGCGAAGCCATCACTGAGCTCTGCTGTGGGCTGTTACACCCTCCACCACCTGCGCGTTCGGATCGGGTATTACAGCCCATGTAGTCATCATGGTTTGCGTATCTATGTCAAGCATCTTAAAAAATAGTTTTACTTTAAGATGTTGAAATACTAATTGTTACATTAAAAGTATTCAAATTTTTATCCACACATTAATTCATCCCAAACTCCCCCCAATGTCCAATAAGCATTTTACCACTGGAAAAACAACTAGATGCAACTAAATTCACTTAACAACAAAACTAATGATAGCTTCACTACATTGGTGTCTGTTAAGGCTATTTCACCAATCCATGAGGGAATGCAAATTCCTCTCAGTGTGCCCATTGAAATTCTAATTTGTATTTCTGTGATTGTGTATTTTCTGTCTTGCTGGTCTAAAATTATGTACTAGGCAGAAAGCCCAAATTTTACACAAATAGTAAGTACAGATAGTTCAAAATTGTACTGAACATAATAATGTCTTCCAGAGATGGAAACATGGATTATCTGCAAATAATTTTCCAACATTTATTGTGTAATGCCATTAGTCATCTATTTTATGGGATAATATCATCATTGAAAACTACCATGTGTTTGGTAAGAACACCTCTTTTTAGTATATTAACAGAGGAAGTTTTATGCCAAATCTCTGGTCTGCTCAAGAGTTACATTAAAATAGCTAACAAAGCAGGTACCATCAAAAACATACAATTGAGATGAATTTGAATTTTTTTAATTTGAAAAATTCTATTGAAAAATTCACTCTTAATTGCTATCTATTAGCCTGGTGTCCCCAATCCTACAAGGTTTCTCTCATTCCTAGAAGGACCCTGTGAAGGGAAGGCATAGTGAATATAAGGGCAAATGAGGGGTCAGCGTTGAAGGAACATAGAAAAGATGTGGCAGAAATGCTGTTCTGAATGCACAGCCTCCAGGTTTCCAACCAACTCGTTGCTATTCTTCCACTTTAGAGCTTTAGAAGAGGCTTTAGAGGTCATTTTTCAATTTCCTCTGCCTGGGAGTTCTCCTTCCATTTAGGGTGTAGAGAGCTCAAGAGAACAATGCTCTCACCTTAACAAAGAAAAAATTGGATAATCTACAGAATCTTACATTTTCTTGAGTCCATTAAAGAGCTGAGGTCACAAAGCAACTAGTAAAACTGAATTCTGAATGGTGACAAAACTCCCTTAGGAGACAAAATTCAGACTAATGGTTTTACTTTTGGCTGAACATGGGGGAAAAAGGCAAACACCAAGAAAACAAGTAAGAAGAAAAAAACTAAAAGTTTAACAAAATTTTAAAGGTTGAATATGGGATACAATGAGATTTTAGAATCTCTGGGAGCCCTAGACACAAAGAGAATACCCAATTACTCACAAGCTCTTTTCCACAGGACACTACTAGGTGCTTACAAGAAAGATTGGGGGTAGAAAGGACACTTCTATGAGCCCCCCTTGTTGGCACCCAAGCACAAAAGGCTATTTCCCAGAACTTTCTCGAATATGATAGACAAACATTAAACCACTAGGGAAGGGGCAGGAAACTGACATTCCCAACCTGAAAACATAGACAAAGATGCACTTTCTCTGTGGAAGGGTAGAAGTAACTCTACCCTTCATAACTCTCCTTATGAAGGCCAGAAAGTTTCCCTGCCTTCACCAAAAGCCTTGAAATCTACCTCTGAGAGAGGAGAAGTAAACCCTTCCCCACTCTAGACACTCTCGTAGATATAAGAAAAAAATGACTCCCCACTGTAGAGGCAGGAATGCTAAGAGCCCCACTGCCAAGGCCCAGATAGATGAGGTTGGGCCAGGAGAGCTAAGAATCATCCCCAAGTCCCACCATTGGCCTTATACCAAGTAGAAGCAAGAGCAGTATATTACCAGGGGAAATAGAAGACCATGGAGAGAGACTCCCACTGGACATATGTGTGCAAACACCATTGAAAGCTCAAGATGGGGCAGGACCATTGAACAACCCCCTGGCAGCTTAGACCCAAAGTAAGGACAAGATATCAGCTGTCCACTCCTGTAAGAATTTTAAGACTCAGGTGCACTAAAGGTAACTATATCAGCAACAAAACCCAAATGCAGCGTAGCTATTCAGAGAATGACTTAACACCCTAGAAGAATTGCCCTGTACAGGAAGAGACTTGCCCACTTTGAATATAAATACGTTATTTCAGTACCCACTACTCTACACTCAATGTCCTTCATTAATCAAAAATTATAAAACACACACCAAAAAGCATGAGGGGGAACCCTTTCAAGAGATAAGATAGTCAACAGAAACAGACACAGAGAGGTGCTTCAAAATAATTGTAAAAAAAAGTTTAAGGATCTAGTGAAAAAGTGGTCAACTTGCTTGAACAAATGGGGACTATCAGAAAAGTTGTGGAGATTATAAAAATAGTCAAATAGAAATGCTAGAAACAGAAAACATGATATCAGAGATGAAAAACCCCTTCTATTGAATCACATGCAGTCCTGACACAGCAGTAAAAAGAATTGGTGAATTTGAAGCCAGTCATTAGAAATTACCCAAAGTGAAACATAAATAGAAAAAAAAGTGGAGAGGGGAAACAGAACAGAACATTCAAGATGCACAGGGCAATATTAGATCATCTAATATTCTTGGAAATACAGTCCCAAAAGGAGGAAAGAAAGAATGGGGCAGAAAAAATATTTAAAAAGATAATTGGCAGACATTTTCCAAAATTAGTGAAAGGAAACAAATAACATAACAAAGAATCTCAAAGAACTATAAAAAGGATTTAAAAATAAACACTTTAACACATTAGAGTCAAACCAGTAATTGTTAAAATTAAATTCCAAAAGAGACCATCTTGAAGGTACCCAAATAAAAGAAACATCATATGCAGAGAAACAAGGTTGAGAATTAAAGAATAATTCTTGTCAGAAACTCTGAAAGCCAGAAAATAATGGAGTGATCTTTAAAGCACTGAGACAAAAAACAAAAAGCATAACAAACAACAACAACAAAACCTGCTAAAACAAAATTTTATACCTGCTGAAAACAGCTTTCAAAGATGTAGGCAAAATAAAACTCTTTCAGAAAGACAAAAGCTGAGCACATTCATTGTCAGAGGAAATTCACTACAAGAAATGCTTAAGGTAGTTCTTCAAATAGAAGCAGCTTGAAATTTGGACACAAAGGAATGTCAACCTCCAGAAATGGTAAAAATTATGGTAAATGTAAAAGAATTGTCTAAATTTTTTTCCTTAAAGGATAATTGACTGTCTAAACCTAAATTGTAAGACTATATTGTGGGTTTACCACATATGTAGAATAAAATGTGTTACAACCATAGACAAAGATGGGAGAGAGGGGGTAGACATATACTGTGAAAAACTTGGAACATTAGACTTGAAGTGGTATAATAACACATGAAGGTGACTGGGGTAGGGTAAACATAAGTTATAAACCTTAGAGCAACTGGTAAAAATTATAAAAGAGATATAACTAATAAACCAACAATAGAGACAAAATGGAATCATAAAATATACCCAAAATGGAATCATAAAATACACTCAATTAGCAAATGAGGAAAAAGGGAACAGAGAATAAATGGAACAAATAGAAAAAAATAGAAAATAGTGTATTCAAATCCAACCATATCACAATTACATTAAATGGTCTATACACCCCAATTAAAAGGCAAAAATTGTCAGATTGGATAAAAAGCAAGACCCTACTACATGCTATCTACAAAAATCCCACTTTAAATATAAAGACACTCAAAAGTTAATAGTAAAAGAATGGAAAAAGATATACCCCCAAAAAACACTGATCAACAAAAAGCTGAGTGGCTATGTTAGAACCAAGGTAGGCTTTGGCAGGGAATATGAACAGGGAAAAGGAGAGCCATTGCATAATATTCAAGAGCGGAATTCATTAAGCATAGATAAAAATGCTAAATGTGCGTGCACTTAATAATTGAGCTTCACAATAAACAAACAAAAGCTAATAAAACTGAAGGGAGAAATAAACAAATCCACAATTATAGTTGGGGATTTCAATGCTACGTTATCTAAAAGTATCCACTCCTACTGCCCTCACCAGAGATTACAGTCTTGGCCAAGAGGTAGGTTGTGGGAAAAGGACTCAACTTTTGTGAGAATGGTGTGTGTGTGTGTTTCTGGTAAGTGTCATGGCTAAGAGGTACAGAGTTCCACATAGACGAAAATCAGGAATCACCCAGCCAAGTTGTGAGCATCGTGGGCTTTTAAGCATCAGTGCTTTTATGGACTGAATTAGCTTTGGAAGTCAACGGCTCCAAATCAGTCTCCATGTACCTGATTTCATTTAATTATCCACAAATATTTATCTAATTTTCCTCCTGGATGTTTCATATGTAGCTTTTGCTTTGCATACTAAAACTTCAATAACTTCTGGTTGGATGGAAAGCTGTGAATGAACCAGTTAGTAATTCCTTTGTTGTGATTATTAATACATAACAGTGACTTGGACAAAATCAGCACCACACAATCCTGCTAGCATCATAGGTTAGGTCTTTAAGTATTGGGGCAAATTGGTTTAACTATAATTACACTGGGGCGGGTAGATGAGGAGAGAAAGGTTGAGAAACTGGAAAGAAATCTTTAGTTATCCCATGATTAAAATAATGATAATTAATAATAATAACAGGAATGGCTAAAGCACGCCTCCTATGTTCCAGGCACCGTGCTAAGGACTCTGCATCCGTTGGCTCGTTCAATCCTCCCAACGTCCCTTTAGGCACAATTACCCTCATTTTAGGATTGAAAAAAGTAAGGCTGGGGAATGTTATATGTTGCTTGCCCATCTCATCCAGCTAGTAAATAGAACTGGCTTTCAAATCCAGGTTTGCCTGGGTGAGCAAACCTCACTTAAGTATGGTAGTAAAGAGCAGTGACTTTGAAGCCAAACATTTCAAGCACTCCTTTTGCTGAACAAGGCCAGTTAGAAACTATGAGGGCTCATGGGCTAGCAGTGGCTTCTGCATAGTGTGGTAGCAATGCAAACAGCCTCGGCCTCTTGAAGCCAGCTCCCAGGACCACACTCGGAGGGCACAGGCATGGGAAGGTGGTTGATGATGGTCATTTCAAAGGGCAAACATTAAAAATCTATACTCCAGCTGCCCCGAAACAGCACTTGTTCTTAAGGATAAAAAAAAATAGCCCTTAAATTTGCCTTCACCATCTGTTTTGAATACTTTTACATAATGTGAAAAACCTTCTTAAATTATCATCCTAGATTAGTATCAGAGTTTTCTAAAGGAGATGCAAAGATGGAGTTGAGTCCTTGGTGATCAACATTACAACATTCATTTTATACGAAAGAGAAACTGAGGTGGGGAAACATGATTTTTCCATCATCATTTGTTTAGGGTGGAAATGAGGCAAAAACTCAGAGTTTCAGGTCTAAGCGGTACTTAAGGTTTCTTTTGCCAGGATTGTGGTTTGAGGGTGGTGGGAGCTCTGAGATAGGACCCCTTAACTACCACCCGAGAGGCCATGTAGCTATGTCTCCCTCTCTGCAGACATCCTCCCAAGGACCGCCCTTTCGTCTTGGCCGTCCCGGGAGGAGCTCAGACGCGATCCCGCAGGTGCCCTCCAATCCCCAGTTGCAAGCCCTGCACTCGGGGTCTGCTCCTGGCTGTGCACACCCCCTTGCACGTGTTTCTCATCGCCAGCCGTACACCCCGCTGCAGCGCACCCAGTCCCAGGACTGATGGGAGCTTGTGAGTGGTCTGGACTGCTCCCTGATATACGACGTGAGTGGGGAGAAGGCTGGACAGGCAGACGGGCCGAGGGGATTACCGAGCATTCCATTTCCAATTTCCTGACTCCCTCATCTTGCAATGAGGATGTGCCTGGCTTTAAATTGGTGGTGGTGGCGTGTGCTTGTGAGCAAGAGGAGGGCGGCATTTCCTACTCAAACTGCTTCTTTAGAATATGAATCTGAAAGAACTCTATTAAGTTTCTATATAATTTTCTTTTAAAATTAATACATGCATCAGTTGTGACAAAATACATGCAACTAGTAGGATGATACGACCTAGCACATTTAACAGTATTGAATTCCAGATATAACAAATAATTATTTGAGTATTTATGCCACCTGTAATCTACACATTTAAGCAGGGTGACATTTTATTGTCTCATGTTCTAGAATTTTGATGAAGGGCATACTGTGAAGAGAGGAGGGTGGCTTCCAGAGGGAAGCATAATTCCATTGTCTCCTGAAGTCACCAACACACCCAAATCAACCATTAAACGTTGCTTATATTTTGATAAAGAAACCTATCAGCTACACAAAGAACACCAGAATCTAATTTTTGCTGCCAAAAACCAGCTTTGGAAGATGGGGCAAAGAAAAATCTCCCTTTTCTTGTTTAGCATCCTTTTCTCTCTCTCTCATGGTTCAAATCGGCAGAGCTTGGAAAGTGTGCTCTCATGACGATTTTAATTTACTGATGCTTCTTGCCCCTACTGTACATTCCTGGCTGCTATACGAGCGTAATGGATGAAACAGATGTTTGACACTGCAGCACCTCTTCATAACTTCACTCTTCAAGACCAGTTTTACAAGTACTTACTCGCCTGGGTCCCCGCTCGGCACAGGAAGCTGAGGTCATCGCTAAACACCAGGCGAGGCAGGAGCCTGAACTCATGTGCTCAGCAGCTGGGCCTCCATCTTCCCAGCACGTTAGCGATTTATGAAACGGCCATAACTTTCAGCTTATGGACAAAGGAATAAAAGTGTTGACACCATTATTGTAACATCTGTGAAGGGAAAAATATGAGCTGATTCCTAGGTGCGCAAATGGTACCAGAGTTAGAAAGATTCTTTTATGCTTAATTGTATTCATTATCAGCAGTAATTATTTCTAACGCAAGCCGTTTCTTCCAATTTAATGTCAACCTAAAAGGTTACGACCTTACAACAGAGGCATTTCTGCCTCCTGGTTTGTTGAGTCTGCAGGGGTACCCTAAATGGTACAGCGAGTGATTGCTTCTGAGAGCCCGCGTGTCGAGATTCGGGCTTCCTGGGTAAGAGCAGATCGTGCTGCTGGTCATATCACAGATGGGTACATCTGGCACAGGGTAAAATGAGTTCCAGGCTTACGCTACAAGCCATATTTATGTCGTCAGTGAAGGGGCTACCGAGATTCTGCCTCACCCCTACCTAGATCATCACTGGAAACAAACTTCTGTAATTGCAGGTGCTGATGCTGACCAATGCAGGCGGGGGAAGGCCACAGAATGCTCTGGCACGTCACGTTGGGTGAGAAGCAGGCTTAGCGAGCCAAGGGACCTGCAGGTGACTGTCCCGGGAACCAGCCTTCCTGCTCACAGTGGACAGCTCAGTTTACCTGGCTACTCTTTCTCTCCCAAAAGAGGCGTGAGGAGGCCGGACAAGGGTGTGAGAGAATGGGGGTAAGGGTGTGAGTGTGAGCATGTGTGAGTGTGTGGGGATATGTGTGGGTGAGTGTTGTGATTATATGTGTGTGAGTATATATGTGTGAGGGCATGGTTGTGAGCATGTGTGTGTGTGCATCTGTGGATGTGAGTGTGTGCACGTGTGAGCATGACTGTGTTTATGTGTGAGCACATGTGTGAATATGTGGCTGGGAGTATGTGTGCATGAATGTGTGAGTGTTTATGAGGATATGTGTGCATGTGTGTGAATGTGTTGTATGAGTGTGTGACTATGTGAGTGTATGTGAGAATATGTGTGAATCTGTGAGTGTGCATATGAACATGTGGGTGTGAGTGCGGGTGAGTGTTTGTGTGTATGGGTGAGTATGCACACGCATGTGTGTGCATATTGGTGGAGTCAGAGAGGGGATACAGAGAGCTCCATCTTAGCTTTCCAGAAAACCTCAGGTTAGTTATAAAAAATTTACCTCTAAAGCCCTATTTGTTGAAAAATGTGGGATCCCCAAGCACCACAAGGAGGCTGCAGCAGCCTCCTGCTGGCAGCGACTCTCCCTTGTAAAATGCAGTTCTCAGCCCCGTCCATGACCTCACTGCACCCCCCTATTACTTGAAGCTGAAAATCAGTTGTCAAAATGCCAGAAACCGGACCCTCTGGCCTGACTCTCCATTGCCTTCAGCCATTTCCAATCGGCTGCCTTTGCCCTAGCAGCACTGACGGCTGGCATGAGCACGAGGAGGGTGCTGGCTTCTCGAGAGCATGGACATGGCCCTGCTAGTTCACACCTGTACCTCGCACTTACAACTCCTGGCACAGCAGGTTCTTCTCTTAGCTTGGATTCCCTAGAAAATGGAGGTGAGGGGAGGCTTGAGTGCCAATGATTTATCGAAACGTGAAATTCCAGGGTAGCAGGAGCGAGGGAGAAGGGTAGGAAGCAAACGATATTACCTCTCTAGATCTGCTTTGCAACAGGCTCCCAGCTGCAAGGCCAATGTCATTCGATGGGTGACCCTCCCGGGCATGTGGGATGTCCTGGCAGACACTATAGAAAAACCCTCCCTGGAATAGTCCAGGAAAGTCCAGTGGAGAGGGAATCATCTACCTGTCTCCTGCCTCCCATCAGTCAAAGTGCACACAGCATGGCGTTAACTCTCCTCACTGCTGGAGAATCGCATCCCAAACCCTGAAGTAGCCTCATCCCCTGGAATTATCTCTGTCAGCAAGGAAGATGTCACCATGACAGTGATGGAGGGGTGGGGTGGGGATTGGCCCAGATCTGGGAGAAAGCGAGGCCAGGAGAATCTGAGGAGGCATGGAGGGCAGGTTGGCACATTCTTGCATGTCTGTTGAATGAGGGAAAGGGGCATCGAGAAAACATCACTGGTAAGATGCGTCTTCCACAATGCTGCCTCATTGGGAAAAACACATCTATGGAGCAATGAAGGTCGGTTAAGGGCCTGCAGGAAGGGCACAGCATCAAGCAGGAAGAGGAGTTGAGTGAGGAGACCTCTGAGCAGGCTGGAGGGTCCAGGAATGGCAGAAACCCCACCACCAACAGCCTTTGTAAGCACCCATTTATACTGAATATGCCATAATGTATGTGGTTTGAGCAAATATTCAATTATGCAAGCAGAGTCACTAAGGATGCATGAAATTGATGCTAAAACTTTTTCAGAGAGGCATCTAAACCAAATCACAGTCTCACATATTCCTTCATTTGAGCCTTTGTTCTTGATGATGGAAATAAATTATTTACATGTATAATTTTGAACTAAAAATTATTCATTAAGGAGATTGCTCATTAAAAGTCAGCATTTTCCATGATAACTAACATTTTAATACTTACGGTATGTTGGAGACTACATATATTTCTCCCTAAATCATCATAAAACCCTCCCAGGACATACTAGCATCCTTGTTTCGCAGATAAGGAAACAGGTTAGACGGTGTGCTCTCGGCCCCTCAGCTCCGACTCTGGCTCTGAGTCTGTGTGCACAGCTCCTGGTCTAGGCCGCCTGCTCTAATAGCAAGCAGCCTTGGTGCCAGGTGAGTGAGGCAAGCACCACGTGTGCTCCTGAGGATGCAGATGATTTGTTTTCACAAGAAGAGGTTTCCAGAAGAAAACACTCAAATAAGAGAGAAGCTCTTCATGTGGCAATTCAAAACCACTTCATGCTGAGTTGGAAGCTGGATTCCATCATCCTACAAGTAGACTAAAGGGCTCTTAGTCTCATGAGATACAAAGCCCATTGGCCTAGCCTGGCATTCAGATGTCTAAGGCCAAGTGATCCATGATTGCATGCTGTTTATCTGAGGTTACTATGATCCACCACTGACATCCCAGTTATAGAGACATCACAGGCAATGTGATTATCATTTCTGCCAGGTTGACCAGAAGGCAGTACCAGAAAACAACTCTGCTCCCTCAAAGGCATGAAGCTGTGCCTTTCACGGTGCCAGATGAACGGCCCTCTTGTTTGATGCCCGATGCCACCTCCAACAGAAAATTATAATGTGACAATGATCCATTTCCAGAAAGGTAATTGGAACCTGTGCTTCTGAGGAGCACTGCCCGACTGCCTTGCACTTGTCTTTCTTCTGCTCCCCCAGCGAATTCAGGTCAGATGATTAGCACTCATCTTTATGCCTGATGCTTTAGGAACGTCTGCAGTACTATGAGTAGGAGGAAAAAGTTCTGAAACCGTCCATGGGGTTGTTGTTGCCATGGAAACCACTCCCTTAGAATCCTCATACTTATTCCCGTCCAGTGAACAGCAGAAGATGTTCCCATCCAAAGACTGAGAGAGCCGTAAAATCCAGCAGAAGGCAGGAGGCTGCTGGGGAGGGGTGGGCAGTCCCCAGGAGGAGGCGCTGAGGATAGAATGGAACAGGGAGGAGGACATGGCCCTCGTTCTCCTCCTGTGGCTGGGAAGGGACTCGATCCATCACACACCTTCATAGGGGGACAGTGTGCCAAGCCCCAGTGCAGAACTATGAGCTTGGACCTTCACAGTGCTGTCACCAAGCCTGACAAGCTTCCTACTAGCTCCTTCCTCCACAGCCACCCAGCTTTGTGACCTTGGGCAAGCTGGTCCCCACGCCTGGGCTCAGTCTCTGCCTCTGTTTATAAAGGAAGGTTTTGCACTGGCTATTCCCTTAGGTCTTTCTTAGTGCAAGATCATGATTCAAGCCATAAAATGGAATGGCAGGCCATCTAGACGAATGGCTGGTGGGTTTGGGGTCTTCCCTTGCAGGGAGTAAAACTAAGATATCCTAGGAGGTTAGGCTTGAGGGTTCCCTCTCTGTTGAAACAACCTTGAAGGAGTGACAGCATTATGTCTTTCTTCATATCGTGGAGGAGGTGGTTATTGTTTCTGTCTGTAGTTGGCTTTATCAGAAATTATTATCAAGAAATTTTCCATTTGTGTTCAAACTGTTTCCAGTAGGCAATGGGCAGAGATGAGGACATCCAGTCCTTGTAACTAACCTGAGAAGGGAACTTGCAGGTATGACCACTCTTTCTTACAGAAGAAGAGACAGAGGTCCAGAGAGGTCCAATGGCAGTGAGCCTCAAAGACAGGCTATTTGTCCAGAGTTTGATTCCAAGTGTGGTTCTCTGGGGACAACTAAGCACTTATGACCGACTTGAATCTACCAGTTCAACACACTCTCGATTTGAGAGGAAACAAATACCTATCTGGTTCACAGCCACTGTATTTTATTGCTTAGAGAAGCCTACAGATTTTATAGGGAATCTTGGACCATCCTGGTTTGTGGGACTATGGTGTAATTTGCAAACAATAGGTTGAGTTTTGCTAGAGAGATCTGCATGTGGGTCTT
>JAQZBX010018326.1:0-34730 GCA_029593785.1 Cabassous unicinctus | reverse complement strand
GGGTGATGTGCCACACTGATGAAGAATGTTGGTGTGGGATGTTGTGGGAGGTGTGGGAGGTGGGGAACATGGGAATCCCTGTAATTTCTGAGTAATAATTAGATAATCTAAGCACCTTTAAAAATATATATATATAAAATAACATTTATGTAAGAATATGCACATATATGCATATGTATTTATATATCATTTTACAAATATTGGTATGTACTGTGAAAAATCTTGATTTTTATGAACAATAAAAAAAAAAAAATTAACCATAGAACTAGAAGCTTGGAGAGGTTAAGTAATTTGACCAGAGTCACCTTTTATCCAACTCATAACTGTTCAGGACGGTATTCAAACCCAGGCTTACTTAAGTCAAAGAGTAATAATAACAACAGGAGACAATTAGTATAAACATAGATTGGAAATGCCATTGTAATAAGACAGAAATTAGAGTGCACAGTTACCTAACAGGGACTGCTCTATCTCTCTTCAAGTTCTTTAAAAATATTCAATAGGTTTATGCTGTTTGCAATCATTTTCCAGTTTTGCCTGAAGGCAAAGAAACAATAAGCTAAATGAAAGATCTGGGATAAACAGAGCCCTATAGAGCACACTTCCCTACCCTGCCCCTGCCTCACAGTGTGTGTTGGAAAAATCAGCATATTGAAATGCTTGGAGAAGTGATGGAAACCCAGTGTTTATAAGAATTGGTCTTTCCCTTGTGGAATCTTGGACTTGGATTTTGTAAACAGATTAAATTCCAAAGACAAATTGCTGCACTGCAACTTATTAAATATTCACTTTTTATAAATAATTAGATGCATTATTTATAGCATGGCAAATAAAATATTTACATTTTTTCCAAAGAGTCCCGGACTGGAGTGGGAAACCAGCACCTTCTTCCTGGTCCAGGGGATGAGATGAAATGAGTCTTTGGAGGCGGGGGGGCAAATCCTGAGAACAAGAGCCTAGCTTGAATCAAGAAGCCATCTTCAGTTAAAGCCAAACTCTAGGTTGTATCCATATTTGGACCTCTGACTTACCTTACTCTTGGCCTCTCACACTGTCTTGCCACTCAGCAGTGTTCTTTAGAGCATGATCAGTCATCTCGCCCTTTGGGGTAAAGTCACCTGGGATTTTAAAATGCAGATTCCTATTTTCTATCTGATCCACTGAATCAGAATCCCTTGGCTTTGAAATCTGTATTTTTAACGAACTCCTCAGATAATTCTTCTGATCACTAGAAGTTTGAGAGTTGTGGTCTAATTTTTTCAGACTCCAGAAGATCATGGAGCTAAGTTCTTTATCATAGGAAGTCAGTTTACAGCCCCTCTTAAAAAACCTAATAAACTTCCTGCTCCTGGAAGCAAGAGACAGAGGACTCTGAGAAAGAAAATGATACAACAAACTTGACCAATGTGAATCTGGTTCATACAAGTCAGGGAAGAAGAAACTCAAAAACTAAATCATAGCTTTTCCTTACTTCCATAGAAAAATGATTAGAAATCTGGAGGATGAATTTCTCTATCTTCAGGAACACTTAAAAGATCTTTGGAGAAATTGGAACCCTTATATATTGCTGGTGAGAATGTAAAATGGTAAAGCCACTCTGGAAAATATGTTGGTAGTTCCACAAAAAGTTAAACATAGAGTTACCATATGACCTAGAAATCACTCGCCTAGGTATATACCAAAGAGAAATTAAAACATATGTCCTCACAAAAACATGTATATGAATGTTCATAGCAGCATTATTCATAATAGGCAAAAAATGGGAAAACCCAGATATCTATCAATGGATGAATGGATAAATAAAATATGGTATATCCACATAAGGGAATATTATTTAGCAATAAAAAGAATGAAGTGTTGATTCATGCTACAGCACGGATGAACCTTGAAAACATTATGCTATGTGAAAGAAGCCAGACACAAGGGACCACATATTGTATGATTCCATTTACATGAAATATCCAAACTATATAAATCCATAGAGAAAGAAATTAGATTAGTGGTTGCTTAGGGCTAGGGGAAGGAGAAATGTGGAGTGACTGCTAATGGGTATGGCATTTCTTTGGGGAGGGAGGATTCACTGTCTATAGTAACTCAGTAAACCTATTAGAGGGCTTTTCTCCCCTAACATCTTAGGAAGTCTTGGGCCTCAAACCCAGTGTCCAAGTTGATTGAGTAAACAAGTCCTTGATTTGCAGAATTGGCTTGTTGGAAGTTCCCTGTCAAGTGGAGTAACATATGAAAATTGTCACTTCCTTTCCCCTTACTAATGCCCACACTTCTTCTACAGCACTTAACTGGAATCTGGCTGGGACAGTGTAAACTCCTTGGCCTGTGAAGAAAAAGCCCCTTCACAAGGAAGGTAAAATGAAGAAATTATTGGTACAAGCCTTCTAGATGGACTATAGAAAGATCAAAGGCAGAGGGATCGGGTATTAGCAAGACAGAGTGAGAACAGCCCTGGATCCATTGGGCACCAGAAGTCCAGGGTTCTAGTCCCAGCAACTATTGCTTCCTAGTTTTGTGGCCTTGGGAAAACCATTTAAGCTCCACCTTACTTAACTCTTAAGGGAGTTGTGAGAATCAAATGAGCAATAAGGCAAGAGAATTTTGGTAAGAGGCTATACAAATACTAAGCATTGTTATAACAATACTAATAGCTAATGTTTATCTGCACTGTATAAGTGCTCTGGGACAAGCCCCTTTGAGACCCTGACTCATCACAACTCTATGAGTCAAGTAGTTTTAGCTCCTTTGCACAAGTGTGGAAACTGAGGCTCAGGGAGGTAGAGCAACTGAAATCATCTTAGGGTCACACAGCTTGTTAATGGTGGAGCTGAGACACCAAAAGTGTGAGGTGGAACAGTTTAAAAATAGATGTTGTTGGCTCCAAGTTTCCCTTCAGAGCTGCAGGTAGAATTGTAATGCAATATTAAATCAGCAGTTCTCAAATAAAGTATTGCATTTCAAAGTTAGTCTAAAATTAGGCCACCCAAGAAGTTGCACTAGAATCAATTACTTTCTGGAGCCTCTAAAAAATACTGATGTGGGGATTCTCCACGCTTAGAGATTCTAATTCAATTGGTCGGAGATGGAGTGCAAGCATCAGTATTAAAACAAAAAAAGAAAGAACCTCTGGGTTGACAATTATTGCTCTAACTAAGGCAGGATCTGGTAAGAAATGGTCTTGAGCCTCATGTTAGACTTGATTGAAGTTTGATTTTTATCTATGAGCCCTGGAGAAACACCAAAGGGATTAAAGCAGAAAAAAGACAAGATCACATTTTGCATTTTAAAAGATTAGTCCCACAGCAATGTGGAGAATGGACAATGTGGAGACAGATATGAGACTGACAGTGGTCCAGGTGAAAGAGGCTCTGACCTGAAGTGGAGCAGCGGCAGGAATGGATTTGAGAGGCACTTAGGAAAGAGAATTGACAGTGCCTGGAGCCTTGCTGGATGGGGAGGTGGGCAGTGGAGGGTGGTTGGCAGATGATCCAGAGGAAGAAGTTAAGATGAGCCTTCCGTTTTGGGGTGGGATGCACAAACATGAACACTGCTTGCGACTATAAACCTCAGATGATAATGCAGCTGTTCTGAAACCCAAGCTTTTTCAAATATACTATATTTCCTTGATTTGTATAAAAGCAATTAAGTGATGGGGTTTTGCTTGTTTGCTTTTAATTTTGTAATTAACAAATGACCTTATTTGAATTTCTTTTTGGCCCAGGAGGTTTGATAATGTAAACTAAATTAAAATGTTATTTTCTGGGTATTTAAATACCCCAATATGTTGAAGTCATTTCTCCCTTTAGGTTTTCTGAGAGGCTGAGCATTTAACCAAAGCTTCAGCTTTTATTCCATAGGACTGAAAACCTGTAAGTCTCCAAACTTGAAATTTGGAAGTAAGCACCATCTTTCATGGGCAAATCATCTCCTCCCTTTCTTTTCTCTCTCCCTCCCTCTACCTCTAGATTTTCCTTGGAGGCTTTATTTGGAGATGTTTAGTCTGGAGATTTGTGATATCTAGCTGGAACTAGAGGAATTGAACCAGCATGCAGCACTGGTTGCCATCAAGGACAAGAAGTAAAATCTGGCTACCCTTTTTTTTTAAGTTCTATTCTTTATATTCACAGCATTCTTTGTTTTCTAATTGCAAAATAGTTAAAAATTATTATTAAAACTTCAAACAATACACGAATGTATACTGCAGAGAGAGAGAATGTTCTGTCTTCTCAGTCGCAGAAAAAAACCATGTTAACAGTTTGATGAACTCTTCCAGATTCATGCACTAACATAGGATCAAGGCTGGGAACTAGCAGGAAATGAGCAGGGGAACAGGGCTCCAGGCTAAAGGACAGCATGTGATCAGGTTTGGAGATAGAGACTGCAGGATGCATTAGAGAAGCTGCAGGTTCATTCTGGCAGAATATGGACTGTGAGGTGGGCATGGTGAGACGTGAGGGGCGGAGGCAGGCAGGGACATTTTAGAGCGTGTGTGTGCGTGTGCATGCATATGTGTGTGTGCACTTTTCCACCTTTGAAAGAAATTAGATCATACTATGCATTCTCTTCCAAACCTTGGTTTTTTTACATGGAGATCTTCCCATGTCAATATTTAGATACAGTTCATCCTTTTTTAAAAATCAGTCATAGACTATTATTTGGATGTACAAAATTAGCTTAACCAATCCACTATTGTTGGGAGTGGTTTCCAATGTTTGTTATTAAAAGCAATTGAACATTAGTAAATAAATACACATAGAAGAATGTTTGAAGGTTTAATTTCTAGGATTGATATTGCTAGGTCAGTGGATATGCATAGTTAAAATGGTGTACTACCTCTTGTGTACAGAATTGCCTATTTTCTTATACCCTATCAATGCTGGATGCTTTTTTTTTTTTTTTTTTGACAATCTGATTGGCAAAAAATTTTTCTTTTTTAAATTTTACTTTAGTTATTTTTGTGAGTGAATGCCTTTCCATAAGTTTGTTGCCTATAGATATTTCTTCTGTGAATTACCAGTTCATCCCTTTTGTATCTGATTACCTTAGGTCAATGACCTCTCCAGACTAATAAAAATGTAACTGTATAATTTTGTGCCTACATTGAACTAGAGCACTTTTTGTGTTGGTGAAACAATGAAAGGCAATGTCTGTATTAGTCAGGGTTCTCTAGGAAACAGAACCAACAGGAGATATCTGTAAATATTATGAGATTTTTATAGGAATTTTCTCACGCAACTGTGAGGGTAGGCAAGTCCAAATTCCATAGGGCAGGCCACAAGCTGGGAACTCTAGTAAAGGTTTTTGATGAATTCCCCAGAAGAAGCTGGCTGGCTGAAGTGGAGATGGAAATTCACTCTCTGACTGCTGAAATCACCAGTTCTCCTTTTAAAACAGGTTCTTAAATCTAATCCATTCCTGTAGGTGTGGGCTCATTGTGAGCAGGACCTTCTGAGGAGGATAATTCAGTGTGTCCAATCTCAATCAGGATGGGTCTTAATCCCATTACTGGAGTCTTTTATAAGAGGATGAAATTCAGATAAAGAGAGAGAAAGTCAAGGAAGCAAGAAGCTGAAATCAATGTAACCCGGTAGAGAAGGGAGAGACCAGCACCGTGTGCCTTGCCATGTGACAGAGGAACCATGGATAACTGGCAGCTGCTCTTCAGGAAGAAAGCTTCACCTTGGTGATGCCTTGGTTTGAACCTTTTTCTGACCTCAAAACCTTGAACAAATAAATTCCCATTGTTTAACCCAACTCATTTTATGGTATTTATTTTGAGCAGCCTAGGAAACTAAAACATGGCTTTCTGTATCTTGGAATCCTCTCTGTCTTTGTGTTTATACTGAGATTGCAAGACAAATGTTTGTCCATAACTAACCATATTTTCTCCTAATCTTTTTCTATTGACTTGTACTGCCTCAATCCATGTCCCCTCAAGCTCCTAATTTCCAGCAATCAATTCAACCTTTTTAAGATGTCCCCATGGAATGCTTTGGGCTCCACACCTTCATTTTCTATTTATGGTTTGTGGTGGTTTGATATTATTTATGAATTCCAAAAACAGATATTGATTATGTTTGTAAACTAGTCTGTTTCTCTGGGCGTGATACCCTTTAATTGTATTAGTTTCAGCTGAGACATCTGATTAAATTATGTTAAGATTAGGGCTTTGATTCAACCACATCATTAGAGTGCGACTCAGCGTTGAGTCCCAGCCCTCTTGGGCTGATACAACAGACTCTCACATAGAAGTAGACACACAGAGAAGAAGAACACAGAGGAAGAGAGACAGCTCATTAGACACGGCAGAGGACCCAGGAAGAGAGATGAGCCTGATAGTCTACAGCTTACCTTGTAAAGAGACCAGAACAGCTGAGCCCAGAAAGAAATGAGCTCCGGGGAGAGAGATGAGCCTTATGCCAGCCTACAGTTGAGATTGGAAGAAGCTGGGACCACAGAGCCTTAAGAGGAAAGAGGAAGGCTGAACCCTTGCAGACATCACCCACCATCTTGCGTCAACACGTGGCAACAGACTTTGGGTGAGAAAGTACCTCTTATGGTTGCTTGAGTTGGACTCTTTAGGGCCTTGTGACTGTAAGACTTCACCCCAAATAAATATCCTTTATAAAAGCCAACAGATTTCTGGCACTTTGCATCAGCACCCCTTTGGGCTGGCTAACACATGGCTTTATGGCTTTCTGGTGGGGAAGAGGAATGACACATATTTTCTTTTGAATATGACATGACTTTCTATTTAGATATCACATTTCTCTATCAGCAACCTTGATCTTGTGCCACCAGGAATTCGAAATAGTTCCTATCTGTTCCAACTAAAGTTGGCCTGAAACTCACAACAGATTTACATATAGCATTCTTTATACTTAGTCTGCAGCTGAAAGAAGTAACCTCTCCTAAGAATTGTAGCACGTTGCTTTCTGGACAGTCAGGTGGGAAAGAAAAACAGGGTGAGGAGTTTTAAATATACATGTAAAGAGCCATTGGAATCATAGATAGGGGAAGTCTAGAGGATTTATAATTGTGGAATTTTGAGTGAATATACCCTTTAGATGAGACACAAACCAATTCCCTTGTTTTATAGGTGAGACCTGAGTAGGTCGCATGAGCTGCCCAAGGTTGCACAGCAATGAATGAGACTGAAATGCAGGTTTCCTGACTCCTAGTCTAGTATCTTTCTTCTAGGTTGCCTCCTGTTTTAATCTAACTGGAAGAAGAAATTTACTTAAAAGAGTCATATGTTATTAATCCTGAAAATCACTTTAACAATCATCTGTAACAAGTAGGAAACCGAGATGCAGAGAGATGAAGTGACTTACTTAGAGTTACAGGACTGGTGTGAGGCACATCTTCTCATTGCCAAAGAGGGCTCCCTCTGCCAGGCCACTCTTATATGGCGGGGGCCATGGGTGGTCTGAGTCCTCAAAGCAGGTGGAAACATTTTTGAAGTGTCAGATTGTGGTGGCTGCTGCCCTCAGAAGGTGAAGTAATAAGAGGCTATCTCCTTCCAGTGCTCTGAGAAAACGCTAGTTTGTCCTTTAAGGTAAGCTAACCCTGCATTTTGTCTTATTGAAAAGAAATTGTTTCTGGTCCTGTCGAGTTTGTGCCTGGTATAATGTGTGTACTCAGAGTGGTGCATTTTATTTTTCTACTAGTAAAATATTTCACTTGTACTATTTAACTTTTTTTGTTGTTTTTAAGGAATACTGATGCACGTTAGCTTGAAACAAGGAGGGGTTTAGTGTAGGAACTGAGATAGCTCCAGGCACTGAGGCAGCCCTGGGGACTGAGCCTCTCCAGGGACCCACAACTCTCCGTGTCTTTCTCATGGCTCCGCGCTCGTCCTGGTGCTTCTGCTCAGTTCCCCTCTCTCTGCTAACTGGCTGTTCTGCTAATTAAGGGTGTCTGCACTTTCTTAACTCTGATTTGCTCCTGGCTTTTGCTTACCAGGTCCCTGACTCTCCTTCAGGGCATCCTTACAGTTCTTCTCTCTGCTGTTACAGGCTCATCCCAACCGTGTGTCCTAGTTCCAGTTCTTGAAGGATTGGAAATCTGATTGGCTCAGCTCATCTTTTGCCCCACTATGCAGCCTGTGGGATTGGCTGCTTGGATCAGGTGCCCATCCCTGTGCCAGTCAAAGAGGGTTTTTCATTACATGGCAAATTTCTTGTTAAACTAAGGGTCTGTGGATAGGGCAGTTCCTTTAAAAAGGGCTGAGGCATCAGCAACATGTCCAATACATCTTCATTTTCTTTGGAAATTAAGCTTCAAGTATCATGGAACTGATTCAGTTCATTGGTGTCTTTTGCTAATTTCTTGAGACTTATAAAAATAAGTTATTCAGGAACTCCTTCAACTATCTAACAGTGAGTCATGGCAATGCTATAATTTCCTGTCTATGGACTGGTTGGCTCTTTTCCAAGTACTTGTATTGGGTTCCACTCCCTGGAGGCTGAAATTTCAATATGTCACTGGCAGAGAATTTACCCATGAGCCGTGTGTCTGAGCTTTGTCCTGAGGTGGTCTTGTGATCTCTACATTCCTGACCTGGCCCATTCCTTGGTAACAGTTTTAATGAATACAGGTCTTACAATATGGCACCTAAACCTTATTCTCATATGTAAAAATGACCTGTTTATGGCCTTTTGTTAGAAATTAACTGATTCAGGAGTTTGTGAAGGAGCATGGTAGTTGGGTAGAAATGCAGAAAAAAAAAAAGGTAATTAACTTTTCCTGAGCATCCACCATGGACCTGGTGTGAGCATTCCCATTTTATAGATGAGGAAGCTGAAGTTCAGAGAAGAGAAGACACTTGCCCAGCTATACATAGTGAGCAGGTAGTAGGGCTAGATTTAAACCCAGATCTAACAAACACCAGATCCCTGTCTTTGTATTGTACCTTGGACTTGGTGATTGGGAAGGGAGGTGGGGAGGGGGGGGGAGAAGAATATAACAGGTGAAGAGAATGGAGACCCTATCCCAGGGAGAGCTGTAGAGGCAGGCAGACGTAAAGAAGCACAGGGACTGTCCACGGGAGTGGCAGATTCCTGTTGCGGATAGAGGGAGATTAAATGTCAGGGGGGAGTTAGATTCTTGTGGAATATAAAGGCCAGGCTAGGGTGTAACTGACATTTTTGGAGGCCTTGGGGAGGCACTGAAGGCAAAACATGACGTGGCCAAGGCAGCTGTTTAGATTAGAAGGATTAGTCTGGAGACAGGTGCCAGGTGATTGGCGTAGGAAAAGACTAGAGGTGTTTCAGGCATGCATAGCTATGGGGGGGCGCTGTAATCTTAGGGAATGTCTCCCAGCTGGCTGCATCTTCTCAAGCGGGCACCCTTTTTAAGTCCTTTATTTCCTCTTCTTTGACAATCACAAGCTTGGGATTCTTTGTCCCCTCTATAGGAACTGAGCTCTGCTGTAAAACTGTTGATGGAGAGAAATACTAGACATAGTATAGTTCTTATACTATGTCCTATTTGAAGCTTCCAAATGTTGTGTTTGATTTTTAAAAACAGAACCACTCCAAGGGGTAGTGAGCACTGGGAAGCTGAGGCTGTGGTTGAAATTTCCCCTGAAAGTCTTAACCACTGGTGAGATTTTGTATGTATATCAATCATACCATTTCCATCCTTGTTCTCTGTTCCTGTCACTCCCAGTGTGAGAAAAGATAGACTATTAAAATAAAGGAGAAGTTCCTAGGACTTTACCTTCCATTTCTCCTTTTTCTTTTCCATAGTAATTTATCATGAAATTACTTGTAAGAAGTTGCAGGCAATTTGGTTAAGGTACTTTTGGATTTGTCTGGGGAAGAGTGAAAATTGACATATTTTATTTTCTACCCTGTATTTTGCAGTGTATGAGGATATTTATATAATTCAGACCTGCCGATAACACCAACAGTGTTGGCTCTGAGACATGTCTTTTTGCCACTAGAAATTAAGCATTCAGTTTGGAGGTGAATTAGTTTGTCAGTTTTATTGATGAAGAGGAGAGAATTTAACTCCTAGACCCTATTGGGGTCAGTAATTATATAACTGGAAACCCAGTAGATAAAAAATGGTGATAGGTTGACTGGCCTTTTCCTTTTGCTCCAGGCTAAACTTAAAGCCTCTCTTCCACCACATTCTTGAAGTAATAAAACTTACAACCTTTATAAAACCAAAGAAAGAAGTATTCTGTGCAAAATTGAAACTGGTGATCCCCTCAACTCAATGAAATCAAAGTGAAAACCTTAACAGGCTGCCATCAATGTGTAAGGAACTGTGCTAGGAGTGAAAACTGTGAATTATTTTTCCTTAAGAGTGTATTGACAGAGAAATAGTCTGTGTAATAGTAATACTACAGAAGTGAGTAGTTGTTAAACTTTCAAATTCCATTTAACAACTCCAAGGGCATACTCTTTACCCAGTGATTTTTCTGCTGAGGGCTGAAACCATCTCACTGCATTCTCCCAGACTTAAAATACAGGCCTTGAGATGTTGGCATAAACACCATTGGACTCATAAAAGGCCATATCTTCAGGGGACTGTGTGGATGTAAAAGCAGACTCTGGCTGTGAAGGCATGGGGCTTTGCTGTCAGGGCTGGGTGAAGGCTAGATGCTGGGTGGTCCTCAAACAGGTGCCTTAAAGTGGCCTGGCAGTTAGGACCACCATGCCCTCTTCTTTGCCCCATCAACAGCTGGATTGGGTAAACTTAAGTGTTGTTAGAGTTTTCGGTTGGAATTGGGAAAAGTTGCGCATATCCAACCGAATTTATGGAATTTAGTTGGTCAAGGCAAGCTTTGTGCACAGCCCTGTTTGGTATCAAGTTCCAATTCAGGAGGGTCACAGTGGATCTCCTCTGGGAATTCTGAGAGCCAGGGGAGACTGACCAAGCTCCCGGGAAGAAAACAGTGGGAACTTTGGGATTCTTGAACCAAGAGAGAACATTAAGTCTATGCCAACCTCAGAAGAAAGGAGTGCTCTAAGTAGGCAAGGAACCCACTGAGTAAAAGAGGGACATAGTTCATATTTCCCGTCTTTTTTTTTTTTTTTTTTCTTTTTACTGGAGTTGAGGACTTTTACTTTGTTCCAAAGTTGCTGTGGTTTTTTTCCCCCAGAGTTTAAGACTTTTAATTTGCCACAACGTCGCTGTTTGTTTTTTGTTTTTTGTTTTTTTTCCCAGCATATTTCCCATCTTGAGACACTCATTTTTCATAGTCAGGGACTGTTCTGAGTACAACAAAGGGTAGTGTCTTCCTGCTTAGGGAACTCTTAAATTCCTACACAGTCTACCTCTGGGGGACTTAATGTTCTGTGGTCACTTCAGGGTCTGACAATTCAAAGTTATCTGAAAGAATTGTAATTGTTTGGGATGGGGGCGGTGGGGTATAAACCTTCTAGTTTTGAGAGAAAGAGAGCAGAGCTGAGACTGCAGGGGAACTGAGGACAGCAGTAAAGAATGAAAGCCATTGTTGAGAAATGGAACACCCCAAAAGAAGTAGCAAAGACTCTGTGGAGGCTCCAGGGATCATTAAGAAAGGGAGGGGACTTGAGGGTTTAGAGTTACGGTAACACAGCTATGTGGGAGCTCAGAGCCAAATACCTCTGTGCCAATCATCCAAACTTTGAATAATGTCAAGCCCTGTGTAACTTGAGAAAAACAAATGTGACCGTTTTCCTCAAAGTTTTGTGATGTGACATGCTTAGGAAGGGGGACACAAGCAAAGGCTTGGTCTGGGCGGTGTGCTAGCTGCTGGGGGAGGATGAAGAGAGGGGAGTCGAAGATTAGCTCTGGGGTCAGAGTTTTCCTGCTATTTGAGGAGATGACCTGCATGCCTGACACAGTTAAATAGCATTAGGGTATTTGATTCAGTGTCCAGTGATCTTCTCCATAAGTTTTCCTGATGTGGCAAATAGAGCCAAGAGGACCTGTTCACCTTCCTCAGCTCAGGTGTGGATCTCAAGATCCTATAGAGCTGAGAATGTCTATCTCAGTTACCTCCTCAGTTTTGGGGGAGGAGAAGTCCTAATTGGGTTAAACCAGCCTTGATCAGTCAAGAGCAAGGTTTGACCATGTGGGAATTATCTCTTTATTAATAATCATACAACCATTTTTACAGTAATAATATATTAGTTATTTATTGCTGTGTAACAAATTACCCCAAAACTTAGCAGCTTAAAACAACAATAAACAAGCAATTCTACTCCTGGGTATATACTCAGAGGAATTGAAAACAGGGACTCAAACAGATACTTGCATATCAATGTTCATCACAGCATTATTCAAAACAGCTAAAAGCTGGAAACAACCCAAGTGTCCAACAACATATGAATGATAAACAAAATGTGGTATATGCCTACAATGGGAATTACTGAACTGTAGAAAGAAATGTAGTTCTGATATATGCAACAACATGGATGAGCTTGAAAATACTATGCTTAGTGAAATAAGCAAGACACATAAGGACAAATACTCTATGATTCCACATACATAAATCTGAAATAACAAATTCATAGAGACAGAAAGTAGACTAGAATTTGCCAGGGGCAGGGGGGAAGGAGGAAGGGGAAGTTTTGTGTGTGTGTGTGTGTGTGTGTGTGTGTGTTTTGATGGGTAATAAACATCTCACACAGTTTCTGTAGGTCAGGAATTCAGAAGTGACGAATGTTTTGGGCTCTCAGTCTCTCATGAGGTTGTAGTCAAGATGTTGGCCAGGGTTGCAGATAGCTGAAAGCTTGGCTGGGGCTGGAGGATCAATCTCCAAGATGGCGCGCACACATGGATGGCAACTGTTGGCAGCAAGACTTAGTTCCTCACTACATGGACTTCTCCATAGAGCTGCTAGAGTTTCTTCGTGATATGGTGTCTATCTTGCTCCAGAACAAATGATCTAAGGGAGAGCAAGATGGAGAAGCCTCAGTAATTTTTAAGACCTAGTCTTGGAAGCCACACTCTGTCATTTTCCCGATATCCTATTGGTCACATAAATCAGCCCTATTCAGTGTGAGAGGGAACTATCCAAGGGCCTGGATACCGGGAGGCAAGTGTCATTGGGCCCATCTTGGAGGTTAGCTGCCACAAACAGCTACCATCTCTTGCGGGCTTATGGTGAGACAGTCACCTTCTCAAGCGCTTTACATAATAATCCCCGAGAATTATTATTATCTTCCTATTATCCCCATCTTGTAGATGAGGAGACTGAAGCTTAGAGGGTAAATGACCTCCCCAGGGTTTTTCCATGCTTAGCTTGTCCATGATTTTCACCTCTTCAGCTCATGTTTTCATTCTGCAAATAAGCAGTGAGTGCCTGCAATGAAACAGGCACTGTATTAGGCTCCAGACTCTGATCTAAAGGGAAAGGTTAACTTTTGTGAGTAGTAAGACCATTAAGGCATGTGAAAAAAATTAGAGGCACAGAAAGAGCACTGTATTTAAGGAATAGTGGGGCTCTACAGAGAGAGTAATCAATTCTCTTGTGAGTAGGAATGAGTCAGAATATGCTTCTTAGAGGGGGTAATGCTTAAGGTAAGTCTTAAAAAGGGTCAGGCAAATTCTCACCTATGAATGCACTACTGCCTGAAGGCTTAGGGTTAGGAGTGGGAGTTCCACCTGAGTCGTATGAGTGCATCCCTCTTCATCTCCTGGGTTTTGGTTAGTCTGGTGTGATGAAGCCAGATGACGTTTTGCCATCTGGTCTGCTCAATAGAGCCGTGTGATCTAGAATCAGGAGACTCAAGTTTTACACTGTTTTTCCACTAACCCTCTGTGTGACCTCTGGCAAATTCTTAAATTACATATTATGCCTTGGTTCTAGCTTCTGCTAAATTGGAATAAACCTCTCTTCCCTTACAATATCATGGGGAGAAGGGGTTGTGAGGATCAAATAACAAACAAGATGTAAAATTGCTTCTGAAAATTTCAAATCTCTGTTTTCAAAATAATCTGAAGTCATAAGCTAGTTCCTCTGAAACACATTTCTTACCTCTCCCACGCTACTTTACCCCTGCGAAACAGACACAGTAGAGTAAAATTTTATCTCCATTTTACAGTTTACAGTTAGTCAAGGGGATAAAGACTCGAGAGTTCTTGAGAATGTTTGGTATAGTAGACTACCTCTGAAAGAATTTAGAGACACTCCAATGGTCCCTATGAAATTATGTTTCTGAAAAAGGTGGATGATGGGGGAGGCTGCTTTGTGCAGCCCTCTCAGCACAAATATCAGATGAACGAAACTTTACGGTTCCCACTGTTGCCATACATTTTATTCTCTGAGAAGTCAAGCACATTCTTTCCTAATAATGTAAAAATCTTGTGATTTATTATTACTATTACATAAGCAAATGAAGAACATTTTTTTTTCTGTGAACAGTCCTTTTGTATATATATGTATGAAACCATGGCCAACAGTTTCCTCCCCCACCAAAAAGGGAGAGATGCTTAATACTGTTAGCCTGCACTTGATGTTTCTGGGGTATATCTAGGCAGGGGTCACCACTACCTTCCCACATATACCCTGGGATCACCATCATCATCATAGATGAACGAGTTACTTAGAGTGAATAAAAAATTCCCCAGGAATACTAATTACTTCATGGAAACATGAATCCAGTTATGCTATTTGTATAAATAATACACACAGGATATTGATCTCTTTTAGCGTCAAGTCACTTTTGTTTCATTATGCTCTCTTTCCTGGAACCTGGGAAAGGTAGCCCCACAGCTCTTGTCGGTTCTCCTTTACCACTTCAATGAGCCCTTTTCACCTACACAGGAGTGTCAGATACACTGTTGTGACCTGGTATACACCTCAGAGTACACTGGCCAACCTGCTCCAATATCCATCAAGTTCTGAAATCATTTTTTCTCTTCTGCCCAAGGAGGTGCAGCCAGTTCTGGGATTGGGAAGTGAAGATTACCTTGTTCTGTGGAAAGTGAAAGAGGAATTGAAGCAAGGAAGCTAAAGATCTCCATGTGTTTCCAGAATATCGACTTTCTCCCCTCCCCTTGAGCACTCCAATTTCCATGAGTGGTCAAGGCCTTGTTGCCTAATGTATTTTTTAAAATATGGCTTTAAATGCTTTATTATGGTTAGAAGAAGACATGTAAGTAAAAAGCCCACCATATTCTTCAGGCACTAGTTTTAAAAAATTAACATATAGCAAAATTAACTCTTTATTGGTGTACATTTTTATAGTTTCAACACATATATAGATTCTTGTAACTATCACCACAGTCAAGATACTTAACAGGTCCATCACCCCAAAAACTCTCATGCTGTCCCTACCCCAAATCCTTGTAACTGCTAATCTGTTTGTCACTATAGTTTTGCCTTTTCTGGAAAGCCCTATAAATGCAATCAGACAATATATAACCTTCTGAGTCTTTCTTCTTTCACTCAGCATCATGCCCGAAGATTCATCCATGCTGTTGTATTTATCAATAGTTTGTTCCTTTTATTACTGAGCAGTATTCTACTGCCTTAGTGACTATTTAACTTAGCATGTTTCTTTACGTCACAGATCCCATGAGTCCTGGGAAGAAGTGGCACTTTGGTAGCGAAGTGAAAAAGTAAGTAAGGTTTATTCTTCAACTTCTATGGTTACTTATCATAAACATGTTGGATGATCATCTGCAGATGAAGAGGAATAGGCCGTTTTTATTCAAGAGCAAAAGATGCCCAGAGTAAACAGATGTCTGAACACTTTCAAATGTCCCCTCTAGTATGAGAGTGAGCAGGGCTCGGGGGGTGGGTTGGATTATCCATGGAATTGGGGGAAGGGCTGGAGGAAGGAACAGGTGAACTGTGAGGAGGTGGAAGTCTGTGGTTGAAAATAAAATTGTGGGAATGTTCTTTTGGCAACTATGGCAGGGGAGCGTCACTGGTGCAGGGTGTCGGTGGTGAGGGAATGTGTGGGAAAGGGTTCACCTGGGGCATGCGTCTATGGAATATGAATGTGTGCCTCTTGTCATAGGGTGTTATCTCAGTGGGTAGAGACCTACACAATAAACAACAAAATATTAAACTCCCATCCTGGGGAGTCCTGTGACATTCTCAAATAGAGGGGCAAGAATCTCTCAAGTACATAGGCAGTCCTAATAAAAGAAAACAGACCAATATACAAGCCCTCAATATTAATGCATGTAACTATGAACCTTATTCTTGATAAATTGAAACTTAACCTAATAATAACTGTTGCCTAAGAGTTACCTCCTAAAAACCTCCTTGTTACTCAAATGTGGCCTCTCTCTAAGCCAAACTCAGCAAATAAACATTCTTTCTGTTACTCCCAGGAATGAGCCTCCTTGGCACTGAAGGACTAATACCAAGCACCAACCAGCAATGCATTTGGTAAAAGACCTTGACCAAACGCAGGAAACATCAAATACAAAAGAGTTTTTATGGCTAAGAGGTTTCACAATGAGTTGGGAGGTCATTCCAGGGGTTACACTTATACCCATCCCAGGCAGCTCTCACTAACTGCCACTGTGAACAAAGCCTCAAATAGGGGTGCTCGTGAGGGCTCGAAAGCCATCAGTACACTATAGGCAAGGCACACAATCTTTTGAAATCAGCATTCTGTCGGTGGGCCTTACCTTGAAATATATGACAACCTATTTTCCCAATGTACCAGAGTTAGACTCATAATTTTCCTGAACATGATTCTTCTGTCCCGTTTATTTGAGCCTATAATTAGCACTATACCCATTAAATATATGTCTCAGAGACTTAAATCTTCAATCTGTTCATATGCCAGTTGAGCCCTGACTCTCAGAAAAGTTGCAGCCAACACCTACTCTCCAGATCATCGGACTCACCTAGGACAACTAACAAAATGATGATGAACAACCCCATGCCCCAAAACAAAAAGTATCTGCAACTGCAAGCAAAACAGCTCCTTCCATCTACCCCATAAGATCTAAGTGGGCATCACCATCCCCAAATCCTCAAGATTGAGGAATGAACAAACATAAGGGGGGAATGCAACCATGGACAAAGTAAACTTATTAATATTGTAGTAATGGAAGAACATGTAGTATTGTTAAAAGATAGTGGTTACCAGAGGTTCTGAGGGGAGGTGGAGGGAATAATAGGTGGAATATAGGGCATTGTTAGGGCATTGTAACTAAGTGTAAACCACAATGTAAACTATAGACCTTGGTTAATAGCAATGCTTCAATATTTATTCATCAGTTGTAACAAATGTACCACACAATTGTAAGATATCTTTAATAGGGGAAGATGGGGAAGGGGAGAAGGTAGGGTATATGGGAATCCCTTATACATTTGATGCAACTTTACTGTAATCTAAAACCTCTTTAAAAATAAAGTTTATTATATTTTTAAAATGTCTCCTCTCTCCAGCATTTGCAAATTATTAACATACTTCACCTACAAATTGTCCTGTGTATTTTACTGACATTCTCCAACAGGAGTTCTCAACAGGAAATGAATTTGTCCCCTCCCATCAGGGGACATCTGGCAATGTCCAAAGACATTTTTGGTTGTCATAACTGGGGATGCTACTGGCATCTAATGGATTAGAGGTCAGGAATTCTGCTAAACGTCCTATAACACACAGAACAGCTCCCGTAACAGAATTATACAGCCCAAAATGTCAATAGTGCTGAGGTTGAGAAACTCTGTTCTACATATCCCAGGCATCCCTTCAAAAAAGCATTTAGTGGGTTTTGTTTTGGGACCTCAGCAAAAAGGTGTAGGCTTTTGGTGAAAAATCATTTTCCTCCAAATTTTTAATGACAACCAAAAGAGTGAGAGTCAGAAAAATGAGGATAGTGATTATTCAAGCCCATGAAGAAATTGCTGAAACACCCTTCAAATAACTCTACCAAACAACTTATTCTCCCAGAGCTGTGGTTGCCGACTTCTAGACCAATGCAGGTTCCTCTCCTTGCCTGCAGTGCCTTCCCCACTGCCCTTTACTTGGAGAACTTCTTATCTTTAGACTCTTGGACAGCTGCCTTGCCTTTTGACTCCCAGAGCATCTGGGACCTTCCTGTAGCATGGCATCCTTCACAGTACCTTTGAATTTTTTGTGTCTCTCACCATTGTAGTGTCCTCAACAGCAATGCCTGACACAAGATGGTGTGCAATAAATATTTGTTAAATTAATAAAAACATTTTCCAGATACATTTGGGTAGATTATTCATTCATCCATAATATTCAATCATTTAAAAAATATTTATTGAGTACCTGGAAATACAATATTTTGAGTGCTGGAAATACAGGCATGAACAAAAGAAACAAATGTCCTGCCCTTGTAGGGCTTACATTCTAAAGCATGGGTTGGCAAATGGTTTCTGTAAAGGGCCAGACAATAAATATTTTTTGGCTTTGCAGACAATATAGTTTATGTTGCAACTACTCAACTACACAGTTACAGCATGAAAACAGCAACACATAAACAAATGGGTGAAACTGTGTTCTAATAAAACTTTATTTACAAAAATCATACAGTGAACATGATTTGGTCCTCTGAGTGTAGTTTGCCAACTCCTGTTCTAGAGAGAAGATAAACAACGAACAAATATAAAATTCAAGTAATAAGTGGATTTTTGGTTTTTTTTTGTTTGTTTTTAAGGCAGGATAAGGGATAGAGAGGAGGGATGGGAGAGATGGGTGGTCAGGGAAGGTCTGTTTGAAATGACATTTGATTCGTTACCTGAATGAAGTGAGGAAGCAAGCTGGAGGAAACATGCAAAGGCCCTGAAGCAGGAATATGCAGGGATCTTCAAGTAACAGAAAGAAGACCTGAGGGGCTGGAATAATGCAAGTAAGGGAAGAGTGGTGACAGTTGAGGATGGAGAGGTCAGTGGGACCAGATCAGGTTACCATGTGGACTTTGGAGTTGATACTCAGTATGATGGGAAGCCATTGGAGGGTCTTGACAGAGAGATGACTTGTTCTGAATTATCAAGGAGAAGGGCTGGGGGTGACTTTTCACAACCCCCACTCATTAGGGTGAATTAGGAAAAGGTGCCCATTCCTGTAGGAAGATTAGATTTTAGCCTCCACTCATTCCCGCAGCCAAATGCCCTCAGTTGGGGTACAACTTGCCTAAAATCAAAGTCCTTGGTCTTAAGTGCTGCTGAAGTTGCATAAGAACCCCAGGAGAGCAGATGTGGCTCGAGCAATTGAGCACCTGCCTCCCATATGGGAGGTCCTGGGTTCAGTTCCTGATGCCTCCTGAAGAAGACAAATGAACAAATGCTCATCATGCAATGAGCAGACAATTAGCAAAAACAAAGAACAGAAAATGAGCAAACACAATGAGCAAGACAAGACAATGAACAAACAATGAGCAGACAACGAGCAAAAACAAACAGGGGCGGATGTGTCTCAAGCAGTTGAGTAACTGTCTCCCACATGGGAGGTCCCAGGTTCAGTTCCCGGTGCCTCCTAAAGAAAAAACAGACAGACAATGAGCAGACAATGAGCAAAAAACAATGAGCAGGCAACAAGCAAAAACAATGAGCAAACAGATGAGGGAGCCATTTCAGGATAAAAAAAAGAAAAAAGAAAGAAACCCCAAATCAAAGTTCTTGAGTCTTTCTAGGACTTTGAGATATTTGGTATGCAAATAATTGCCTTCAAGACAGTAGTTTCTGGGGCTAGTAGGAGGGTGCCTAATCTTACGGGTGCTCCTCCCTTTCCCCCCTGGAAGGAGTCTCAGCGAATTCCTGAGACCTTTCACCATGAGGACAAGCACTTCCTTTTCTTCTTTTTTATGGAATGCAATGCAGTATAGATGAGGGAAACAGGGCAGAGAGTAAGTAGCATAGGTATCTATCTAAGTTAAGGAAACTTGTATAAAGGAACCTGTGACAAAAATGATGGTTTTCATTTCCCATTCTTTGTTAAACTATAGGCTGCCGGGAATACTGTCATACTTTTGCACACAGGTTAGATTTCTCAAAATCTGAGCCACTATGGCCTAGTAACAGTGGGGAATGTGAAACAGAGGCTTGGGCTTCCCTGCTATCCTGTTATTATTGTCAGCAGGTAAATTTCTTTAGCATCTTGATGTAGTCCTATTGGATCTGACTGGCACAAATCCAGTCATGGGTTCATCATTTGTTTGCTGGTCTTCCTTCCATTTTACTATTTACTTATTCCATTATTTTGGATGGGGATATGACAGAGAAGGGGAAGAAATGAAAGGCATTTTCCTTATCATTCAATACCAATCACATGGGGAGCAGCTCAGTGGTTGAGCACCTGCTTCCCATGTACGAAGTCCTGGGTTAAATCCCTGGTACCTCCTAAAAATAAAGAAAGAATAACTACTACAACAACAACAAAACAATAACAGGTGACAATAGTGCTTCCACAATAACTCTAGACACACTCATCATGAACTGATATCTTTTACATTTCTATTGTACTTTTGAAGGTCTTGACACCAAGGATGAAACAGTATGGTTTCCAAACAGTGTGGACTTTACCTAAAAGTGTTATCAGTTGAGTCACAATGAGCACCGTGGTTAATTCTTTTCCACTGCTGTCTTTATTAGATGGACAATTTCCCATAATCTCACTTGCATAAAATCTATTGCTTCTCTTCCAACAGTTTGATTAAGCACCTTCTACTCATTTACTGATTCCAAGAATAAGAGAGTGGGATCAACTGTAACCTGAAAATTCCTCTCCTAGTTGCCACAGACAAATGCAATTTGGCTGCCTCAACTGAAAACAATAAAGATGAAAGTGATGGCATAGTAATAGGAATTTTCATGGTAATAAGTATCTTCCAAACCATAAGTAGAGGGTAAATGATAGAGTTGGGCTTTAAACCTATTCAGGTGTTAATAATTTTTGGGAGGTATCTGAATATCAGACGTGGAAATGTTTGACCAGCAAACACATTTTGTTATTTTTCATCTGTCCTGTTTCCCAAGTAAAATGGATACTTGCTAAATATTCTGTGCTGAACAACTGGCAAAGTTGAAATGTACCTTGGGTTGCAGCAAAAGATAGTTTCAGTTGGTTAATCTCACCCACGCCTTACTTTGAGGGTCTTAACTCATGTCACAGGCTGCACAAGATGCTGGGCATGTGGGCCATATTTGGGGAGGAAGTGGGCAACTATTAAGTAGCCTTATGTCCCTTCTTTAGGACATAGCCTAAGAGCTATGAGGAAAATTTTTTTCAGGCTTGTTGCTTGCTTTTCACAGTTTGGTCTATTCATATCTTCTCCCCTGATATAAGAGGTGACCCAGAGTTTTACGCTAGAGGGAAGACAGGACTGAAAGTAAACCTCTGGTTTCTCCTAAGTTCCAGTAAAACAACCTTCAGTCTGAGTCAGTGAGTGAAAGAGTGAGAACACAGGAAGCCAAAATCCGTCACCTAAGGCCCGAAAAAGGGACCTAAAATGTTTTTTTTTCAAAGGGAGAAGCATTAACAAAATGATGGGGAAGACACAAAATAGAAGAACAGAGAAAGAAGAAAGAGGAAGTAGAATTTAAGGAGGAAAAATAATAAGACATTAGTTTATTGAAATGTGAACAGAAGGCAAAATTGCACCCAACCCCCTCTAGCCAAGCTTGCTTGATAAGACTTCAACTCAAAGACACGGGAACTCATATTACCTTTCTGTCTCAGAATCTTCAAAATCAAGGCAGGAAATTTGCAGCTTGAGAGTGCAGTGGTATGCTGGTCATTTTTTCAATGCCACCTACGCAGGTATTTCGTACATGTAAGAGGCTTTCAATATAGTTAAATAACTTATATCAGGTCTACACTTGCACAGTGAAGTGTGAAATTGGGGTAGTTTGGAGAAAAAAAGAAGATTTAAAAAAAAAATACCTCAATAGTCCATATGAATAAAAGATTTTTATTTTTGGGCGAGACCCATGGTGCACTGAGTTCAATATTTTTACTCTAGGGTGGGTAAGAAAAGCTGTGGACTGCCACGGATAGAGGAGTCTGGAGCTGCCATCCATACTGATTGATTCACTGGACATTCTACAATTTTGTTAGCTCAGTTCTCCACTTTGTCAGGACAGAACCTGCCTGAGTGTGCTTCATGTTGCTGACTCTTTCCTTGCAAAGCAGGCATTATGTCATAGTGATAGCATCTCTTCCCCGTGCAGGAGAATGCTACCTGAATACGGCCCTCCCTCCACATCTAACATCTGCGTGGGTTAACAGCCTGCTAACACTGCATATAAACTGAGACTTAGCTCTGGCCGTCAACTCCATACACATAGAGGAGTTTAAGCACACGGCCATCAATCAGGTGTTTGGATTTTTTTTTTTTTTTCATCTTATAAGAGAGATAAATCCTAGAAAATATATGGAGAATGGTGTCTACTATAAAATTTTCCCTAAGCCTTTCTTTCAGTACTTTTACCCCTGAGCTTGTATACCCAAGCCATACCAACTGGGTGGGCCACACAGAGTAATTAAGAGTTTGTTTCTTCTCTTACCCCTACCAGCTGTTGTAGGATGTCCAGTGAAACTTAAGAGTCCCCTCCAGGGTACGTCTGGTGGTTTCCAAGAGCTGTCTATCGAATACTCATGAGCAAGTCGTCTCTTCTACCAAGGGCATCTGCCACTTTCCTGCCTCTCAGCACTGGTCTGTCAGGAATGTCTTTCACTAGAATCCCAATCCCATTACATTACTCCCATATGAAGTCTCAATATATATAGTAGAGGTTCATGGTCATGGAAACTTGATTTTTCATTCCTAGAAATAATGACACCAAGTACCAAATTTCCCCTCACATAAAATGGTGAGAGCTCCAAGGGTTAGCACATTCCTGATGATGTAAGAAGAGATAGATGGACTATCATTTGATGAATATGAATAGGGTAGAGAAAAGATCAAAATAACCAAGAGCTTGATTCCTTTTCACTTCTCTCACATACCAATGTGATTTTACTAAATAAGGGCAAACAGATAATTGTGGATTTTTTCCCTTCTTAATTTAGGAGGAAATTCTTTCCAAGTGAGACAAATTATCATCCTTTCCTTTCCTAAGTGGCTGAGTTAGATGTTTTTTCATGGAATATCTAGTGTGTACACATACATACTTGCATTGGTATAATTTCTGCAGAGGAGCAATCTCACTCTTCTGTCTTCTAAAAACATATTTTCAACACTGGATAATTCTTAATCTGACTAAAGGCAATATTCTGTATCTCCCCTAAAGACTATCTACGGCTACTTTTCCTATCGAGCCTGCATTGTTCCCTCTCAGTTCCAGAAACGGAAGGTGCTATTGAAAACCAGCAGCTTTTAAAAACAGCGACTCTGGGCGCCCTCTGCTGTCTACTCGAAGTTCTCCAGCTGTATGCTAGTGACAGAACAAAGCACAAGGTCTACCAGGGGTTACTGAAATACACACACACACCTACTTATACATGAAACCTTTTTTGCTCAGAGGGCCCTTTGTTTTGCTGAATCAGCACTCCTGTTTCCCCTGAAAAGGGTGTGCATGTGTACATATGCACACACAAGTACACATAACACATACACACCGGATCATTTGGGCAGATAATACAGAGGAGTTAAAAACACGAGCTCTGGCATCTGAGTGCCTGGGTTCAATTACTGTACTTTCCCACTCACTAGTGTTATATCCGTGGGTAAGTAACTATCTCTCTGAGCTTCAGATTCTTCATTTGTAAAATGGGGTCAGAGCACCGATAATGTCTACAAAGTGCTTTGCACAGGTCCTGACAAATGATGCCACATTATATGCTAACTATTTTTTTAATTTAAATTATTTTATGAATCCCCCTAGCATTAAAAGCCCCTTTGTTGTTGTTGTTAAATTTCCTATAAGCTGAATATCGACGTGTCAAAGAAATGATTATGTTAATCTAAATTGGAATTGAGATTTCTTCTGCTCTCTGTGCTTTTATAGAATGAAGTAAATCCTTTGGCCCAAAAGCTTCATGTTGAGTTGTTAGTTCTCTCCTGACTTCTCAGCTTGTAGCATTCATATTGAATCACTTTTGGACATGCATGTGTCCACTTTGGTACTCACCACAACCAGAACATGCTCTTCAAGATCTCTGTCATTAATGCTGTAATTCCCAACTGTGAAACTGAAGGTTGCCTTAGCCCTCTGAACATTAATGGGTACATAATGTGTCACCCTGGGGTGGGGTGGGATACCCCATAAGGCTCTGTTGCTTAGTTGTCAGGAATGAGACTTGCACTCATGGACTCAAAATCAAATAGAGTTGTAGGGCAATCACTTTGCTCTGGAAAGTGCCCTTCTTTGTCATGTCACTTGCAATTGACAGCGTGATCTTGCTGTCTGGGAATGTGGTGATTTGGGGGATGAAGTGACAGGGTGACACTGGGTGAGCAGCATGGCTTGACTTGGGGCAGGAGAAAGGAATCAGGGAAGATGAAGGATTTAAGCATCACTCAAATCTGGGAAGCCCAGGCAGGCCTGCGGCTTACAGGCCATGGTGCCATGGTGCCTGGCAGGTGGACCCAGAGGCTCCTCTTCTCTTCATTTCCTGAGTCTGATTACACGTGGCCTTCCTCTCCTACTCAAAGCAGCCACCAATGGTGTGTTAGGGGCAGGCTAGTGATTAGCAGCCAAGAGTGTGGGCTCTTTTCTTTCGCCCTGGGCCTCTTTCCCTAGGCCCACCTTTAATCTCTGGTAATGTTGCCTCGGATGCCCTTGGAGGCCACTGCCCTTGGAAGAAGGGTGACCTGAGCCGGGGGAAAAGTGGGGAAGGCAGGCAGTTCAGCTTCCTGAGAAGTTTTACCTGGAACCTTTGTACCCAGCCTCTACTCCTCCCAATTTCCTTCTTTCTCAGATTAGCTGAGTGCCTGGGGTGGGGGTAGGGGAGGATGGAAATCATGGATTCAGAACTGGAAGATTAGAGGGGCTCTGGCCCAGTGTATTAATGCATTAGCCCACCCAGGCCCCTGGGCTTGGTAGGCCCAGTCATTCCACTTCTCTGGGTCTTGTTTCTGTCATATGTAAACCTGAGATAGAAATAGTGACCAGTTTATGGAAAAGTTGGGAAATAACTAAAGCAGATCATAGCAGAGTATAAAATCTGCTATTAATTAAGTCACTTTGTAAAAAATATGAAGATCCTATCCTATTATATGTATAGTATTATATAGGCAGGCTGGGGTATTATAAGAGAAATGTAAGATACTTTGTCCTTCGGGAGAGACTAACTGTACTTAGGAAGGAGAGGTTCTGTAACAACTCAAGGCAAAGTGTCATGTCAGAATGAATGACATACATGGTAAGACCAGAAAAGATCCTCTTATTACATATGTTATAAATCAACCTGGACTGTTCCATATTAGCACTTACCCCAATTGTAATTATGTGGTCATTGGCCTAGTTATCCATATAATGTGTTTCTCCTGTAGGATGCAAGCTCCATGATAGTAAAGGGCAATTTTTTATCCCTTTGTTTTGACTTCACATTAATGAATTTAAAAAATTTCAATCAGAATTACACCAACATCAATCATTTTTGTTGAGAAGATATTTTTGAGCTGATGCTTTTTAACCCAATTTAATTCCTTGCTCTGTTTTCTATACAATAGTCAGACCATTTCCTTTTAAAAAAATATTTCATTTTTACTTTTCTGAACTTATTTCCATTGGGATCAATTTTATGATGAAGATTTGGTTCAACACTCAGTTTTTTATGCATATCAAATCTTACTAATCATAGTTTTTGCCATTATGATTTTTTTTTAATGGCTACATTATCTACTGAGTTCAATTTTCCCAAGTCAAATTTGTAGATAGAAATTTTATATAGTAAATTTGAATCTTTGGTTATTTTAGTCAAGCCCTGTGTAGTTTTAGCCAGTTGTACCCAACTAGCCACTAAACTATGATGTGAAAAATATGTAGGAGTTTGCTAGTTAACAAGGAAGGAAGAAGAAGGGGTGTGGATTAGAAAGGCATGTAGAGTAGCTGGATGGATACAGCTGGGCCAAGTTACAAAGGGCATCCTAAACCTTGTCAGAGCCTTAAGCTTTATCCAGGGTGAAGTGAGGAGCCTCAGGTTTTCAACAAGGAAAAGACAAATTTATGTATTGGAAACTGCACTCTGGCTGCAGTATAGAGGACAGCTGAAAGACAGATAACTAATTACAGTGGCCTTCATTTGGGAAGTAGCAATGGGAAGGGAGGAAAGTTCAAGGAGCTTGCGGGGAAAAATCATCTGTGGCACTTTGAAACATGTCTGTACTCATTTATAGGTTCTCTACAAATGGCTCTTCTGCCCTTTTTATTTTAACCCATAATTAGCACTATACTTCATAAATATATGTCCCAGAGACTTAAATCTTTGGTCCGTCCATGTGCCAGTTGAGCCCTGAATTTCAGCAGAGTTGCAATACACTCTCCAGTTCATTGGACTCACCCAGGACAACTAACAAGGAAATGACGATGGACAACACCTATCCCAAGGAACAGAGAGTGTTTGCAACTGCAAGGAAGATAGATCCATCCAACTGCCCCATGGGATCTAAGCCCCCTCTCAATTAGAAGCAGTGTGGGCATCACCATCCCCAAATCCTCAAGATTGGGGAATGAACAATGGACTATAGTAGACTTATTACTATTCTACTATAGACTTATTATTACTCTAGCAATGGAAGAACTCTTATTGATGTAAAGGCAGTGGCCACCAGAGGTTCTGAGGGATGGGAGGGAAGAACAGGTGTAATATGGGGGCATTTTCGGGACATTGGAGTTGTCCTGCATATCATTGCAGTGATGGATACTGGCCATTGTATATTTTGTCATAACTTAGAAAATTGTGCGGGACAGAGTATAAACTATAATGTAAACTGTAGTCCATGGTTATTAGCAATACGGGTTCATCAATTGTAACAAATGTACCACACTAATGAAGGTAAATTTGTTGCTAATGTTGGAAAGTGTGGGAGGGGGAGGGAGTGGTGCATATGGGAATCCCTTATATTTTTTATGTAACATTTACGTACTCTAAAGCTTCTTTAAAAATAAAAATTCATTATAAAACAAATAAACAAAAAACATGTCCGTAAATTCTACCATGCATTCCTAACGCTGATCGGTGGGGTGTATGATCCCTCCCCTTGAATGTGGGCGAGCTTGGGACTACAGTGGAAGTGACTCTATGTGATTTTGGAGACCAGGTCATAAAAGGTGGTAAGAGCTTCTGCCTTGTTCTTTGGAGCACTCATTCCCGGTACCTGGCCACCACTCTGTGCGCAAGCCTGGGCCACACAGGGAGGCTATGTGTAGATGTTCCAGCACTAGCAACCGTGAGGAAGCCTTTGAGATGAATCCAGCCCCAATCATCAGTTGACTGTAACAGGTATGAGGCCCCGAGTTAAGAACTGCCTGGCTGAGTCCAGTCAATTCCTAGGAAAATGAGAAATATTAATAAAATGATTACTGTTTTAAGCCACTAATCTTGGAGTATATTTTTATGTAGCAATAGACAACCAGAACACTATCCCTGGTATCACTTAATTAAGAAGATGTCTCATAACTGTAAGGTGCTCACCATCCAGATTTCAGGATTCTGGAGCAATGGACATTTATAGTAAGTGAAAACCTACAAAAGTATAAAATAGAATCAGGGAATGAGATATTCTGGCTAAGCAAATGTTCCCATTAACAGAATAAGTAGATTTCAAAGAAGTATTAATTTTCAAAGACATTACCAAACTCTAAAGAAGCAAAAGCCCACCGCGGTCTATACTGAGCATTTTTCTTTGATGACATTTTAGCCTTCAGAATCGTCTATTATCTTGTGGGGAACACTATACACACACTACACACACATCTGTCCTGAGCTATCCCACAGTAAACCTTGAGGGGATGGGGCGAGAGGTCCAGTTTTTGCAGTTGGCAGAGGACCACTGCTGCTTGGGAAGGTCATTGCTATTTATTGCTCACAAAATTCGTATTTTTACTTTACTGATGAATGGTTGTGAGGCAACAACCAGGACCATGTGCATGCAGGGTATAATAGTCATTTGAATGCTCTTTGTGAATGGTGGAGAAGGTAGATAAATTCAGGGGACAGGAAACATGTCTTATTATTCCCCAAGACTTTAAAAGTAGAGAAATTCAAAACCTTTTTTTTTTTTCACAAAACACCAGGCACATACAGAAGCACCTTCTAGGATGGCAGACAGTTTGTTTCTTTAGATGGGATTGTCTAAAGCTTCACAGAGCACAGGTATTATGAATTGAATCATGTCCCCGACAAAAACATGCTCAACTCCTAACCCCAGTCCTGTGGCTGTGAACCCATTTGTAATTAGGATCCTTGAAGATGTTATTAGTTAAGATGAGGCCAACTTGAATTGGGTGGGCCTCAGTCCAATATGACTGGAGTCCTTAGAAGCAGAGGAGACAGTAGGAGGAGACAGACAGGGAGAGACAGCCATGTGACGGAGGCAGAGATAGTGTCATGGGCTGCCAGCAAGCCACCACCGCAACACTGCAGGTTTCAAAGAAAGCATGATCCTGCCGACATCTTGATTTTGCAAAACTATGAGCCAACAAATTCCTGTTGTTTAAGCCAACTAATTTGGTACTTTGTTAACAGCAGCTCTGGCAAACTAAGACTACAAGCAAAATAAATTATTTCAATATTTCTGAGCAAGAACCCATTTGTTTATATAATTCCTCAACTAGGTGCAACATTCCGAGTGCTACCAACAGTAATAACAATAGTTAAAACTTACATAGCACTTACTATGTACCAGGCACTGTTCTGCTTGCTTCACCTTTATAATCTCATTTCATCCTCACACTAATCCTAAGAGGTAGGTACTACTACTATCCTTACATAACAAATGAATTAACTGAGGCCCACAGAAATCGGGTGACTGGCCCATGGCCACACCGTAAGTGGTGGGAGCCCTTAGTATAGTATCTCTGCAGAGATTCTCCTTTTTCCCCCTCTCAAGACATAATGCAGTATAGTGGGAAGGGTACTAGATTAGGAATCAGAATTTTATTATGTTATTATCAGTTCTACCTCAAATTAGTCATGCCAACTTGGACAAGTCATTTCCTAATTTTCCAGGAGGTTAAATTAGGAGACCTAGAAGATTACTCCTAATCTAAGGTTTCTGATTCTAGGAACAGTTCTAGCCTCAGAATAACAAAAAAGTTAAAGTAACAGTATTATTTTTTGAAGTAGCACTCAACTGCATCACTAAGCAGACAGCTTCAAAGGCTCTGAACATCACTTCGGGCCTTCGGACACAAAAAGCACAAAACTGAGATGCAGTCACTGTCTATTTTTCTTCTGTGCATCTGTGGTAAGATATGACAAAACTCACCAGATGGTGTGTTTCAAACTATGAAGTGATGGATCAGTCTAGGTATGAGAAAGCATTTCCCTGCTCTCAAGATGCATTTTTTGCAAAAAGTAAGATATCCAATGAAAGAAAAAACAAACAAACAAACAAACAAACAAAACCATTAACAAACCGAGGTGAACTACAGGAGCAAATATTTATGACCCACATTGAAAACAAGGCAATACAAAAAGTATTATGTGATTTTTATTGGCACTTATTTTGAAAAGCACATGGCTTGTCCATGACCAAAGCAGTAATCATTTAAGTTTGGTTTACTTATCAGTTCTTAAAGATAAATCATGGTTTTGTGTTGCTGAGAAAATAAAACAAACACAAACCCAAGAAGTTTTCTCAGGAATTTTATTTCCTATATTTTTGAGAAAATTTGACCAAATTGAACCTTGAATAAAATTTTAAATCAACATGCACAGGGACACTATTATTTTGCAGATGGTAAAATGAGGGCTTGAATATCTTGTTTAGGGTCACAGAGATAAATAATGGCAGAAGCAGTGAGAAAATTGTGGGCTATTGCCCAACACGGTAGAATAGGATTTTGGCCCTCCTGAATTCAGCAACGGTATAATTTGCAAGTAACCCACCTCTTGAAATTTACTCAGAATTGTCCACACTTACAGATGGAAGTGAAATTCGTTCTGATAGTGGTTATTAGGTTCTGCTCTAGTACTGAAAGCTGGAATGGAACCAGGGCCACATTCCTTCAAGCATCCTGAGCAGTTCACACAGATAAGCCTCCTTTCTGAGGAAGCTGTGTTTTCTGCTGCCTCCATCTTGAGTCTTCACAGTGGCAGAGCATATGAACTTCTCGATAAACTTGGGAACTTTGGGAGGAGACCAGGTGTTAGCAGAGTGTTCACTGAAGTATGCCTGATTTCTCAGGAAGCCAAGAACACACTAGAAGCAGGACTCCTTCCACCTCAGTCCCACAAGTTACTCGGTCAACAGGGACTGGTTGAGTGGCTGGAAGGTCCGATGGCTGATTGTCCTCCTGTTTAATAGTGCCACGGGGGATTTCCTGTCCCTGGGGGTGTGGCAGAGCAGAGCATCCAAAGTGTGAGTGGTGACCTGACCAGATAAGTGTAGTTTTTCATAGATCTCATCAAATCTAGTCAGAAGGGCAGGGAAATCCTTCACTTTTTCTCTCACGGTGGCCAGCTGGAAAAAAGCAAGAAGAGCTGATCATTCTATCTCTGCAAGATTCTTTTCTTGTTCTTTCTGTCCTCTAAGAAGCAGAGATACATGTGTAAAAACGTATAGTGTACACTCAAAGTGGTGAAAACCAAGGTACTGGGGCACGTAGAAGTGTGACTATAAGGGATTCCACAAGCTACATGCAAAATTCATAATTAGTAGTTGAAATCATACCTTGTGTGTTTAAAACGGGGGTTCAAATCATGCATACTATGCAATAAAATCTATAAGGAAAAGGGTGTCAAATACCAGTGGAATCAAGTGTGTTCAATTTAATGATTAGAACAGAAGGCAAAATTACATAGGACTTTACTGCAAATTATATAGGACTTTACAATAAGGTTTTGGGAATCTATCTAAAAGCCATCGGAGGGTCTAAAGTGGAACATGATCTGATTTAGGTTTAAAAAGTTGTGTAGAAAACAAATTGGTACAGAATACAGAGACTAATCAGGAGGCTCCCGCATAGCTCAGATGACAAATGATGGTGGTTTGGATTGGGAAATACGGAGTAAAGATGGAGAAGTAAATGTATGTGAGCCATATTTAGGAGATTAAATGAAGGGGTTTATTGTTGAAAGAGTGAAGGAAAGGGAGGAGTCAAAGATACCATCCCAGTTTGGGCTTTACTAGCTTGGTGATGGATGATGTCATTTATTGAAATGGGGAAAGATGGGGAGGACCTGATGGAGGGGACAATCAAGAGTTCTCTTTTGGACATGATTGAGATGCCTGCCAAATATCTAAGTGGATATGTCAAGAAGGTGGTTAGATATACAAGTCTAGGGCACGGAGGGGGAGAGGTCTAGAGCAGAATGGATAGTATTTGATGGCATTTATTTCTACAGAAAAATGAGTGAGCTCAAAATTAGAAGGTGAAGCTACTTTCTGAACAAAATCTACATTTTACTTAGTTCAATCCTTATTAAGGATCTAACCTAACAACATTTCTTAATAAAATTTAATTGAAATCAAGATTCCTAACAAAACCTTTGGTTATCTTCTAAATATATCACAAACCTCTTTACCACCTGCACATCTTCCTTTCAAACAAGGGCTCCTCACTGAACCTTTACACAAGAAGCTTAAGCACTTCTTAATCCTCTTAAAAAGAATAGCTTGTTTAGTCTTCATGTTCAAGGTGAAATGACTTAATGGGCAGCATACAGTTCTAAAAGAAGTAATTGCATATATTGCATCAGTTCTCATCTATCACTACAGAATGGAGTGATTAGAACCATTCTATGATTTAAGCAGAAAAGAGACTGTACCTCATTTGTTTGTAGTTAAAAAAAAAAAAAAAAGGAATCAATGAAGAAATAACTATAGTCTGAGGGGTTTCAGTAAAAGTATTACAGAAAAAATATAAATTTTTATCTTTTTCCATTTGGCTATCTACTTATCCTAGCACCACTTAATTTTAAAAATCTATATGTTCCTACTGATTTAAAATGCCACCCTTACCTTATGCTAAATATCCATATGCAACTGGGTCTATTGCTAGACTTTCTATTCTGTTCCATTAGCTAGTACAGTGATGCGCTGAAACGGCAGTTTAATTATTGAAGCTTTACTCTAGTTTAATATCTGGTACATCTATCATCACTTATTGTTCTTCTTTTGCAAGATTTTTCCTAGCTATTCTTGCTTATTTGTTCTTTCACCTAAACTTTAACTAAAAAATAAAAACCTAATGGTATTGTTAATGGTATTGTTCATTTTACATTAACATATTAGCCTGGGAAAAACTGGAATTCATGGGGTGGTGTCTTTCTATCCAAAGACAAGGTACATCTTTTCATTTGTTGACGTAGGGGAATTATTTTTTTTAAGATGGGACATACTGTCACCTATTGTTTGGTGATGGGAATGACCCGCAAGGGAAGGGGATACTGATGATGCTTAAAAGAGAGTGAGACAACTTCTGGATTGATACCTTCGGGTGGGATCTAGTGCGCAACAGGAGAGGCTGACTTCAGAGAGGTGTGAGCACAGTTCACCATGGTTTCAGGAGGGAAGCCTGAGTCTACGGGGAGAGAAGCAAAGGAGGCTGCTGATGTGGTAGCAGTTCTCTGCTGATTATTTCTATTTTCTTTGCGAAACAGAAAGCAAGATCATCAGCTAAGAGTGAGGAGTAGAGAAAAGGTATAGGAGGCTTCAGGAGAAAGGGAAAAGGTATAAAACCGCCACCCAGAAAAGAGAGTTTGGACTCATAAAAGGGGAAAATAATAATGTAAAATGAAAAACTTTTCTTTTACAAGCTGGTTCTTTGAAAAGATCAATAAAATTGACAAACCCCTAGCTAGACTTACAAAGAAAAAAAGAGAGAAGATACAAATAAATACAATCAGAAATGAAAGAGGGGAAGTTACAACTGACCCCACAGAAATAAAAATCATAAGAGGATATTATAAGAAACCTATATGCCAACAAACTAGACAACCTAGATGAAATGTACAAATTTCTAGAAACGCACAACCAACTTACACTGACGCTACAAGAAATACAAGAACTTAACAAACCAATCACATTTAAGGAGATTGAATCCATTATCAAAAATCTCCCAGCAAAGAAAAGTTCAGGATCAGATGGCTTCACAGGTGAATTCTACCAAGCATTTCAAAAAGAATTAACACCAATCCTGTTGGGGAAAATTACCCAACACATTTTATGAAGCCAACATCACCCTAATACCAAAGCCAGATAAAGATTCTACAAGAAAAGAAAATTACAGAGCAATCTCTCTAATGAATATAGATGCAAAAATTCTCAACAAAATACTTGCAAATCAAATCCAACAGCATATCAAAAGACTTATACATCACAACCAAGTGGGATTTATTCCTGGTATGCAAGGCTGGTTCAACATGAGAAAATCAATCAATGTAATACACCACATTAACAAACTGAAGGAAAAAAACCACATGATCATCTATCTCAATTGATGCAGAAAAGGCATTCGACAAAATCCAGGATCCTTTTTTGATAAAAACACTTCAAAAGATAGGAATAGAAGGAAAATTCCTCAATATGATAAAAGGCATATATGAAAAACCCACAGCCAACATCATACTCAATGGGGAAAGGCTGAAAGCTTTCCCTCTAAGATTGGGAACAAGACAAGGATGCCCACTGTCATGATTGTTATTCAATATTGTACTAGAAGTTCTAGCTAGAGCAATTAGACAAGAAAAAAAAATTAAAGGCATCCAAATAGGAAAAGAGGAAGTAAAACTCTCATTGTTTGTGGATGACATGATCCTGTACTTAGACAAGCCTGAAGTATCCACGACAAAGCTACTTGAGCTAATAAATGAGTTCAGCAAAGTGGCAGGATACAAGATCAACATGCAAAAATCAGTAATGTATTGTACACTAGTACTGAATAAACTGAGGAGGAAATCAGGGGAAAAATTCCATTTTCAATAGCAACAAAAAGACTCAAATACCTAGGAGTTAATTTAACCAAAGTACAGAACCTATATGCAGAAAACTACAGAACAATGCTAAAAGAAATTTTAAAAGACCTAAACAAATGGAAAGACATTCTGTGTTCATGGATTGGAAGAATAAATATCGTGAAGATGTCAAACTTACCCAAACTGATTTATAGATTCAATGCATTACCAATCAAAATCCCAACAGCTTACTTTACGGAATTAGAGAAGGCAATTACCAAATTCATCAGGAAGGGTAAGTGCACCCGAATAGCCAAAAGCATTCTAAAAAAGGCAACGTGGGAGAAATTTCACTGCCTGACCTTGAAACATATTACAAAGCTACAGTGGTCAAAACAGCATGGTACTGGCAGAAAGACAGACACGTCGATCAGTAGAGTAGAATCGAGAGCCCAGAAATAAACCCTCACCTATACAGTCAACTGGTTTTTGACAAACTTACCAAGTCCACGCTAAAGGGAAAAAAGTCTCTTCAACAAATGCTGGATATCTATAACCAAAAGAATGAAAGAGGACCCCTATACAAAAATCAACTCAAAATGGATCAAAGATCTAAATATAAAAGCCAGGACCATAAAACTACTAGAAGAAAATGTAGGGAAACATCTTCAAGACCTTGTAGTAGGTGGTGGTTTCTTGGACCTTACACCCAAAGCACGTGCAACAAAAGAAAAAATAGATAAATGGGACCTCCTCAAAATTAAACACTTTTGC
>JAQZBX010018325.1:0-34731 GCA_029593785.1 Cabassous unicinctus | reverse complement strand
TCATCCCCGGGAGTCATGTCCCACGTTGGGGGGAAGGTAATGCATTCAAATGCTGAGTTTGGCTTAGAGAGAGGCCACATTTGAGCAACAAGGAGGCTCTCAGGTGGTAACCCTTAGGCACCCCATAACAGTAGGCTAAGTTTCAATTGGAAGAGCAAATACTCATAAGGCTAGTCCTCAATAACAAGAACCAATCAGTACTTTTTTTAAGGTATTTTTTTTTATTTTTTTAAAAGCTACTTAGATTACACAAATGTTACACAAAAAATATAGGGATTCCCATATGCCCTGCTCCCCACACCACCCACACCCTCTCACAGAAACAACATTCTTCATTGGTATGGCATATTCATTGTAATTGATAAATTCATCCTGGGGCATTGCCACTGAGCATGGATCATAGTTCACATTGTAGTTTACACTCTCTCACGTACAATTCTGTAGGTTATGGGAAGATATATCATGTTCTATATCTGTCATTGCAATGTCATTCAGGACAATTCTCAAGTCCTGAAAAAAAAACCCACATTACACCTGCTTTTCCCTCTCGCTGCCCCCAGAGACTCCAGTGGCCACTGCCTCTACATTAATGTTGTACTTTCTTCCGTTGCTAGAATCACAATGTCTGTAGGAGAATACCAGTAAGTCCACTCTAGTCCATAGTTCATTCCTCAATCCTGAGGACTCTAGGATGGTGATGTCCACTCCACCTCTAATTGAGAGGGTCTTCAATCTCATACAGCTGAAGGATGGGACTCTCTTGCTTGTAGTTTTAGGCTCTGTCATTTCCTTGGTATGGTGGTTGTCAATCCTCACCTCCTTGTTAGTTGTCCAGGGTGAGTCCAATGAATGGGGAGTAGGTGGATTGTACTTTAATTTTACATTGAAACTGAATAATATGGTTTCATAATTTTATACTTGATAAAGGAGAGGCAAGCTGAGAGGACCTCAGCCTATTGCCCTCCGTCACCAAGATCCCAGCTTCTGGAGGGAATATATCCCTCAGAGAGAAGTCTGCCATTGTCCCCAGAGTCCAGAGTCCTGGCACAGTGATTTTGCCTGAGGAGTGAAGCAGGCTGTAAAGCAGATATCTATTAATTGATTCCCAAAGGAGCTGAATTCATTGCAACAGAGTGTGGAGAAGTTTAAATCTGAGGGCTCAAAAACAGTGGAGGTTATAATGAAAGGTATTTGGAGGAAATTCATGGATTTAATGAAGATGCAGTCTAGCTCATAGGAGAAGACAAGGTAATTAGGCAACTGGGAAGAGCCCTCCTAGGGTCAGAACAAATATCAAACACTGACCTCAAAAACTGTCCCATCAAAGGACCCCAATTTGATTGGATTATTTTCTAAAGGAATTTAAGCCCCAGGACATTTTTGGGAAAAAATAGAGCAATTGGCCTACAATTGGCAGTGTTTAACAGCTGGTTGAGGCCAGGGGAAGAGATAAAGAAATCCCCACCAGTACCACTGTCATCCTGGGCAACTATGGGTACACCCAAGTCTGCACTCCTCCTTTTCCCCTGAAGGAGTTGAACACTTAAACAGACTTCATTGACATAATCCCGGACTTACTAAACAAATAAATAAGAAAATAATAAGCCTCAGAGTGAGGGGAAAATTCCCCAGAGTTCCTGCAATATAGTATCCAAAATATCCAGTCTCCAACAAAAAAATTATAAGGTATGCAAAGAAACAGGAAAGTATGACCCATACACTGGAAGGAAAAAAAAAAGAAGGAAACACAAATTGCCTGTGAGAGTGATGAGGTGCTGGACTTAGCAGAAAAAGATTTCAACATAGTTGCTATATATATGTTCACAGCAACTAAAGGAAAAATGATTAAAGAAGTAAAGAAAGGTGCAATGATAATATCACATCAAATAGAATATCAGTGGAGATAGAAATTATTTTTAACAAATGGAAATTCAAGAGTTAAAAATTTCAGTAACTGAAATAAATAATTCATTAGAGGGGCTTAACAGTATGTTTGAACTGATGGTGGAAAGAATTAGAGAACCTGAAAGTAGCTTAATAGGGATTATGCAAATTGAAGAACACAAAGATAAAAAGATTGGAGTGCACCCTGACAATTTGGGTCTCAGCTGACCTCCCATAGCTGTGGCTGTAAATTCTCTTCCTTCAGAAGTGCAATGTGTTGCATCTTTTGGTTACCTTTACCATTTTTCATAAGCTGTATCAAAACCTCCTCATAGTTTTTCTCCTTATAGTACCTTTCCTTCTAGTAAGATTTTTGGTTTCTCAGACAGAAACACACACACACATACACACACATAGAGTACTAAACATGGTGCAAAGTTTTAAAAGACAGACAAATAAAAAACATTAAAAAATATGACTAGACAATTCACAAAAGAAGACTTACAGATTGTTAATAAATATAAAGATGTTGAACTAGTGGAAAGGCATAAATACGAGGCAATATATTGGAATAATTACATGGATTCAAAAGCCATAGGGTTGACAGGGGTAAGGTAGAGGTAAGGTACTTAATATAATACCTGACACATAGTAAGTGCTCTAAAGTGTTAGCTCTGATGATGATGATGATGATAAAGAATATGATGACAGTATTAGGTGCCTATCCAAAGTGGTTTTAACAGTTTATATTTCACCAGCATTATATGCCAGTTCTTTCCTCACATTCTTCAGTACTTAATTTTTTTTTTTTACCAAAACAGTGAATAAAAGGTGGTAACTAAGGTTTTAATTTTCATTTTCCTAATTACTGGTGAATTAGGAATTACTTCTTTTCATAAGTTTATTGGTTATAAAGGTTTCCTCTTTTGTAAAGCAGTTGTTCAAATCCTTAGCCCATTCTTCTACCAGTGTTTTGTGTTTTTCTTACTGATTTTCTTATTAATTTTTCATTCATTCACCAAATATTTATTGTCTGATGTTTTAGGTGCTAGGAATACAGTGGAAAACCCTGTCTAATAGATCCTATGTTCTAGTTTGAAGGAGGTGGTTAGTTAAATGAGGCAAATTAAAGCAGTGTAATCATAATGATAACTAAAATTTACTGAGTGATTACTATGTACCAAGTAGTATACTAAGTTTTTATATTTATTGAAAACTTTATCCTCTTACAGGTACAAAAACTGAAGCACAGAGAAGTTAAGTAATATACTCCAAGTTACACAGCTAGGAATTGGTGGATCCAGAATTCAAATCCGGGTCATCAGATTCTAGCTAGAACCTACATTTCTGGCCAGAACATTATGTTGCCTTTCTATATCTTACTGGATATAAGAGGTGAAGGGGAAATGAGCTTTTAATATATTTTGGCTACTAATACTTTATCCTGTGTGTTATTTATATCTACCCTCTTCTGTAGTTTAAAAATTTTCTTTATAATCATTTTGTCATGAAATGTTTAACTTTGATGTGGCCAAAGTTATCACCTTTTATCTTATGGCTTGTACTTTTGGGCCTAGTGTAAGAAATCTTTTCCCTTATTGACATTATGAAGTTATTGCCTGGTTCTTTCAGTTATTCATTTAACAGATACTAACACAAGCATTTGCTCTATGCCAGACACTGTTATAGGCATTGGGCAGATGTGAGCTAAAGAAAAGATTATGGAAATTGTTGTTGCATTTATTTTTCTTAGTTTTTTATTTTGAAATACTTTCAAGTTTACGAAATAGTTACTGTTGTAATTCAACGTGGAGTTTGACGATGCCGGGAACGATCCAAAGAAAGATTGGGATCAGGGGACCTCACTCCATGAGGAATGCAGGCAAGTTTATTTAGGCTGAAGCTGCTTTTTATACTACAAAGCTGATAACAAAAGTAGGGCGTCCTTCACTAGTTCCTCTGCTTGGCATGTAGGAGAGCTGCCCGTTCCTGTATTTCTAGACAGTTTTTCTTAGGAATTTATACAATAACTTCTTAGTGGTGGGTTCATTCCACCCTGCTTCCTCCTGACATCTGCAGTATGCAGAGTCCTTGGAGACATTTACTAATGTTTCTTTTCCAGCAAGCATGCTTTTTAAATGCTTAACCCTTTATGCTCTGACTCTCAGCATCTTCTCCAACAAGTTACAAAAATAATACACACCCCATACAGAGAATGCCAACATACTCCTACTCCCAACCCACACTTACTCAGATCCACCAATTTTAACATTTTGCCACATTTGCTGTATCATTCTCTCTCTCTCTCTCTCTCTCTCTCTCTCTCTCTCTCTCTCTCTCTCTGTCTATCCATCCATCCATCCATTCATTTTCTGAACACTTGCATGTAGGTTGTGTACATCATGGTCCCTGAGCACTTAATAATGCCATGTACATTTCCTAAGAACAAGGGTGTTCACTTATGTTACCTAAGTACAGTTATCAAGTTCAAGGAGTTTAACATTGATATAAAGCTTCTAGTCTGTATTTAAATTTTTTCTTATATCACAATAATGTCCCATAGGAGCCTTCTCTCCTCTCTTGTTGGATCCCATCCAGGATCCTACATTGCATTTAATTATCATTGTCTCTTTAATTGCCCTTTTTTATTGTGGGAAAATATATACGACATAAACTTTCCCATTTCAACTATTCTTAAGCATATCATTCAATGGGAGTAATCAATTTCACAATATTTTGTTACCTTTACCACCTTCCAGCACTAAAATTTTCCCATTTTCCCAAACAGAAACCCTACACTCATTTTGCATTAACTCCACATTCCTCCTGCCACCCACCCTTGGCAATCTGTATTTAATTTCTGTCTCTATGGGCTTGCATATTCTCTGATACTTTCTTTGTAGTTACCATGGGGCTTCAATTTAACATCCTAAATCTATAACAATCTTGTTTTCTTTGATACCAACTTAACTTCAGTAGTATACATATTCTGTGTTCCTATGCTCCATCATCTCCCCACCTTTATTGTAGTTCATGTCACATATTAAAAGTTTTTACATTATGAGTCCCAAACCACTGATTAATCAATGAATTTTGTGCATTTGCCTTTTAGATATTGTAGGAATTAAAAGTGGAGTTATAATCCAAAAATACAATAGTACTGGCATTTATATTTATCTATGTCATTACCCTCGCTGGAGATCTTTATTTCTTCATGCAGCTTCAATCTATTGTCTAGCGTCCTTTCCTTTCATCATGCAGAACTCCCTTTAGCATTTCTTGTAGGGCCAGTATAGTGTTGAAAAATTCCCTCAGCTTTTGTTTAAAAGACATCTGGAAATGTCTTCAACTCTCCCTCATTTTTGAAAGACAGTTCTGCCAGATGTAGAATTCTTGATTGAAATTTTTTTTTCTTTCAGCACTTTAAATATATCTTCCCACCGCCTTCATCCTTCATGGTTTCTGATGAGAAAACTTTGTCTTATTGGGGCTTCCTTAGAAATGACAATTGGTTTCTGTATTAGTTAGCCAAAGGGGTAGTGATGCAAAATACCAGAAAATCAGTTGGTCTTTATAAAGGGTATTTATTTGGGGTAGAAGTCTACAGTTACCAGGCCATAAAGCATAAGTTTCTTCCCTCACCAAAGTTCATTGCCACGTGTTGGATCAAGACAGCTGCTGACGTTTGCCAGGGCTCAGGCTTCCTAGGTTCCACTCTTCCCAGGGCTGCATTTCTCTCCGGTCTTAGCTCCTCTGTTTCCTCCCCAAGGTCAGCAGTAGACTATGAGGATTTCTAGGCTTTGCTTCTCTCCACAAAACCAGCTGTAGACTATCAGGTGAAAGGCTTGTCTCTATCCCAGGACCTTGTCTCCTTCCTCACAACCAAGCTTTCCTACTTTCCGGGGCTCCAGCACATGACTCCAACATCAAAAACTTCTCTCTCTGTCTTTTGCCTTGCCTTTTATATTTGATTCCCCCACCCACCAAGGAGTGGGGCTCAATGCCCTACTGACGTGGCCCAGTTAATGCCCTAATCATAATGTGATCATTCCCAGATTAGCAGACCAGTTTACAAGCATAATCCAATATCTATTTTTGGAATTCATAATTACATCAAACTGCCAAACAGCTACAGCTTCTATATTGCTGCTTTCAGAATTCTCTTTATCTTTGGCATTGGACAGTTTGGATACAACATGCTGTGGCGTGAGTCTACTTGGTTTTATCTCATTTGGAGTTCATCGAGCATCTTCGATGTACAATTCATGTCTGGCCTTAAATTTGGAAAGTTTGTAGCCATCATTTCTTTGACTATTCTCTCTGCCCCTCTCTTTCTTTTCCTTCTGGGGCTCCCACAATGTGTATATTAGCATACTTGCTGGTGCTCCACAGTTTCCTTAGGCTCTGTTTGTTTTTCTTAATTCTTTCTTCCTTCTGCTCCTAAGACTGAATGATTTCACTTGTCTTATCTTCAAGTTCGCTGATTCTTTATTTTGCCAGTTCCAATCTGCTGTTGAAGCCTTTTAGGAAATTTTCATTTTTAATTTCTGTTAGTGTAGTCTTCAGCTCCATTTGGTGACATTTCATAATTTACATCTCTCTAATGATATTCTCTTTGTATTCATCTATTGTTTTCCTAATTTCCTTTAGTCTTTATGTCCCATTTTCCTTTAGATCTTTAAGCCTATTTAGGACGATTTTTTTAAAAAAAGTCTTTGTCTGGTATATCCCAGGTCTAATCCTCTTTATTGATAATCTAATTCTTTAATCTTCTTTGTGTGGGCCATCACTTCTTGTTTCTTTTTGTAATCATTTGTAATCTTTTTCTTGAAACCTGAACATTTTGACACTCTAATGTGCTATTACTTGAATTTAAACTCTGAGGCATCTGTATATTAAGCTTGTATCAAGCTAGTATTCTGAAAAAAATTTCCGTGAATGCCAGGAGCTAAACAAAATTTTAAAAAAGGAAAGATAGAAAGAAAACAGCTTTCCCAGTTGCAGATTGACCTGTGCAAGTGCTCAGGACTTATTCGTGCAATGAGTTTGTAGAATAGCTTGAGGCCAAAACAGAAGAGCCACCCTGGTCCTTTCTGCACATGCATCTTGTCTTGTGCAAGTGGCCTTGGGAACTTCCCCATTTACATGGTTACAAATGTTCCCTCTTTCCTAGGAAAGAGTTTCCTCATGGTCCCAGGCACTTCACTGTATATCCTACAGCCAGCAGTCCCTTGCCCCAGGTAGCATGGCTTGACTGCTCATAATGTAGAAGAGCTCTGTGAACCACTTCTTCACACTGGTCAAGTTCTGGGATAGTGAATCTCTCAGGCCAGCACCATACACAGTAGGTCAGACATACATGCTCTCAGTATACACACAAGATGTGAGATGTAAGCCAAGAGGAAAGGGGAATGAAACCAGGACCAGAGATCCACATTGGGGGCCTGTCTAGCTGGTGAATTGTTGAGGAGGGGCCAGCCAGGGCACCAGGAGATCCTCTTGCATTTAAGTAACCTTGTTCTTGATTCAATAGTCAGCCTATTATTGCAGGCCTTTGGCTGTTTTCTGGAGCTTTGAGAAAGATGTTTTTTCCAGTTCTTTGCTCATTGTTCAAAGCATCTGTGGGGTTCAAAGCCCTGAGGCTTTGAATGGGGTGGGGTGATGGCCATTAGTTATGTTTTTTCCCCAGGTTTGGGTCTTTAAGTCATCTGGAATTTGTTTTTGTATGTTGTGTGAGATAACAAGCTAATTATACATTTCTCCATATAAGAAGTCAGTTTCTCTGATCCTGTTTATTAAAAACGATGTCTTTTTTTTTAAAGTAAAAAGACCAAAAAATTTGAAAAATTTTAAAAAATGATGTCATTTTTAAATCATAAAACCAAGTTCCTATATATCATGGGATATATTGCTAGTCTGTGTATTGTGTTTCACTGATCTGTCTATTCTTGAGCTCTGGGTATATTTTAATAATGTTTCACTTAAAATAGTATTGTGCTTATTATAAACAATTTAGGAAATGTGTGAAAATACAAAAGAGAAGATTGGAGATCTGTAATCCCACCATTTTCTATGCAGGAAATTGGAAATGAAGGAGAAAAATATTCATAAAATAACGACCAGTGTTTCTTTGATTTTACTGTAGAGAGGAGACTAAGTGATCTGTTTGGTGAGATTCTATAAATTCTAAAATTGTTTCCTCTGCCATTGACATACCAAAAATTGAGCTCTTTTGATATCTGTTAATTAGCACATCAATTATGGTAGGCTAAGTTGCTTTGACATATAGACCCTAACATGTAATGGCTCAATACTTTGAAAGTTTACTTCATTCTGTTTGTCAGGAACCAGGCTTCTCTCCTCATGTGGCTCTGCCATCCTTGAGGGTCCCTTCCAGAGTCTGCATCCAGTCAACACAGAGGGAGGAAAAGCATGGAGACACCCACAAAAAGGATTTATGGGCCAGCCTGGGGGTGGCAAACAGCACATCCTCTCACATTCCATTGACTAGAAGTCATGTGGCTTGCACCTCACTGCCAATGGTTGGGAAATGAGGACTGGCTGTGAGCCACTAGGAAAGGGGAATGGATTTTTGTGGACAGTTAGCAGTCTCTGCCTCAACTGTTTCTCCTGGAAAAAGTTGAAATGTTTACATTGCTCTATTACATCAGCTAATTTCTTAAGTCCTGTCTGTAGACTCTGTGAATACCATTTGTCATGTGTGCTTATTATATATTTGACATACTTAAGGCTGAGAAAGTTTATTGGTACACACTTGAGGTTTGAATTTGCCAGAAATTCTCTCTAGACCAAGACTGATGCATCTGTTCTCTCTGAGGTAGCAAAAATTGAGAACTTCTTCTTTGTGGGTCTTTCACATATATAAAACCCTAGGAACATGGGAAATCCTGTAATTTTTGTTTAACATTTATGTAATCTAAGCATCTTTAAAATATATATATATATAAAATAACATTTATGTAAGCAAATGCACATAGCATATATATTTATATATCATTTTACAAATATTGGTTTGTATTATGAAAATTTTGATTTTTACCCACAATAAAAATTAAAAAAAGAGTGAATGGGAACTTCTATTCTCAGAAATCCAAAGGATCTTTATAAAATGGCAACAAGATTCAATTGCTACATGTCTATGACTCAACAATCAAATTCAAGCACTGAGTGTGTGAATCAACTTTTCAAGAAGTCTCAGCTTGTGCACAGAGTTTCCTTTCTTGTCCTGGAGATTTACCTGGCATCTCTTTCTTTCTTGTGAGAACCTGGATATCTGCAGGAGGCAGACCACTGCTAGGCAGCTATAGACAACCCTCAGAATATGGAGGCCTCAGGTTCACCCTACCATCCCCAGGGCAGGGATTTATCTTGTTTTTCTTCACAAAGTCCTTTGAGGTGCAGAAGTGTTTAATTTTGAGGATGTCCTATTCATCTTTTTTTTTTTCCTTTATTGCTCATGCTTTGGCTGTAAGTTTTAAGAGAACCCCACTTACTATAAGGTCTTGTAGATGTTTTCCTATATTATCTTCTAGGAGTTTTATGGTCCTGGCTTTTGAGATATAATTCACATACCATACAATTCACCCATTTAAAATTTACAAGTCAATGACTTGTTGGGTAATCATAAAGTTGTAGAGCCATCACTAGATTCAGGTTTAGAATATTCTCATCACCCTAAGGAAACTCTCCTCCTTAGGTATCAGCTCCCAATCTCCTCATCCTCTCAGCTTCTGACAACCACTAATCTACTTTCATTCTTTATAGATTTGCCTTTTTTGGACATTTTATGTAAGTGGTGTCACACACTACGTGCTCCTTTGTGTCTGGCTTCTTTCACTTAGCATAATTCTTTCAAGATTCATTCATGCTATAGCAGTTTTTCATTTCTTTTTATTGCTGAGTAATACATGGATAAAGCACATTCAATTTTTCCATGCATCAGTTGCTGAACATTTGAGTTGTTTTTACTTTTTGGCTATTGTCAACAATGCTGTCATGAACATATGTATACAATTTTTTGAGTGACCACATATTTTCATTTTTCTTGTGTGCTTATGTAGAAGTAGATTACTGGGCCATATGGTGACTCTATGTTTATTTAGCCTTTAGAGGAACTGCTAGAATACCTTCCAGAGCAGTTGCACCATTTTACAATCCCATTAGCCAAGTATGAGAGTTCTAGTTTCTCTACATCCTCATCAACATTTGTTATTATTTGGCCTTTTAAAAAATTTAGCATAGCAACACATATGCAACTCAAAATTTTCCATTTTAACCACTTTCAGGAGTACAATTCAGTGATACTAATTACATTAACAGTAATGGGCTACCATCACCAATATCCATTACCCCCAATATTTCATAACCTCAAACAGAAAAACTCTATACCTATTAAGCAATAACATCCTATAACCCATACCCCAGGTCCCTGGAAACCTGTCATCTATCTCTATGAATTAGCATACTCTAGATTTTTCATATAAGCAAGATCATACATTGTGCCTGGATTATTTCACTCAACATGATGTCTTGACCATTCATCCATATTTTAGCATGTATCAGAACTTCATTCCTTTTACAGCTGAAAAGTATTCCATCGTTTATATATTCCACATTTTGTTTATCCATTCATCTCTTGATCGACTCTTACATTATGTCAATCTTTGGGCTATTGTGAATAGTGCTGCTATGAACATCAGTATGCAATATCCATTTGAGTCCTTGCTTTCAATGCTTTTGAGAATATACCAAGAAGTGGGTTTACCAGGTCATATCATAATTCTATGGTTAACTTTCTGAGAAATCAACAAAATGATATCCATGGTGGGTAATTTTACTATCCCATTAACATGTATGAGACCTTCAATTTCTCTGCATCCTCACCCACACTTATTACTGGTGTGATTTTTTTTTTAATACTAATCATCCTAGTGAGTATGAAATGGTATCTCATTGTGGTTTTGATTTTCTTTACATTGATAACCAATTATGTTTAGCATCTTCTTAATGTGATGCTTGACAATTTGAATATTTTCTTTGGAGAAATGTCTATTCAAATTTGTATTCATTTCCTGGTTGTTAAAACAAATACCAAACAATGGGTTGACTTAAGAATTTAGGAATTTATTGGCTCACAGTTTTGAGACTAGGAGAAGTCTAAAATTGTGGAATTAGCAAGGCAATGCTTTCTCCCTGAAGACTATAACATTCTGGGGCTGGCTGCTAGCAATTACCATGATTATGCCCTTGAAGCCATTTGTCCTTCAGTTCATCCCTTCTTTGTCCATTTCAGCCTTTGCTTCTGCTCATACTAATTTTGCAAACACTGTCAGTTTTGCATGTAGTTTAAGTGGGTCCAAACTGTGAGTCAATAGAACAATCCATAGATCCTTCCTGGATAACTGTATTTCTAATCCTGACTTCTTTTGATTTGCCTGACTAGATCCATGTTCAGCCACACCCTCATTAGCAAAGGATTGTTTAGTTAAACCATCACATGTAGCTCTGTCCTTTGGAGACTCACTTCCTGAAAGCTCAGAGAGGTCTCTGATAGAGCCATTTCTGGTCTTTATCTCAGAGCACACTAACTCAATAAGCTGAGAAATTTCAAAACCATCAATTGCTGGGTTTTTTTTGCTCTTTTGTGCTTAAGGGTTTAATTCTCAGCTTATTCTTTTCTTCTCACATTTCACTGTAAGCTGCAAGGAGAAGCCAAGCTATACCTTTCACATTTGCCTGTAAATCTCTTCAGCTAAATATCCAGGTCCATCACTTACAAGTTCCATTTTCAATCTGACATCAGCAGTCAATTTTGCTACATTCTCTACCACTTTATACCAAGGATCAGCTTTCCTTCAGTGTCCAAGAACAGATTCTTCATTTCCCTCTAAGGCCTCATCAGAAATACCTTTAACATCCATATTTCTAAAAACAGTCTCTTTAAAGCAATCCAAGCTTTTTCTATGAAGCAAATCACAATTCTTTCAGCCTCTACCCATCATCCAATTTCAAAGTTGTTTCCACATTTTTAGGTACTTGTAATTACAGCATCCTACTCCTGGTCCAAAAAACTATGTTAATTTCCTAGCTGCTAAAACAAATGCCATATAATGGATTGACTTAACAACAGGAATTTACTGGCTCACAGTTTTGAGGCTAGAAGAGGTCCAAAATTGAGGCAGTAGGAAGGCAATGCTTTCTCCCCAAAGACACTCCCCAAAGGCACTCTGGGCCTGGCTGCTGGTGGTCCTTTGGGTTCCTTGGCACTTCCATCCATTGGGACTGCACATTGCACTGTCTTCTCCTTTCTTCTACAGGTTACATTGATTTATGGCTTCTGGCTGCTCCTGAGACTTCTCTCTGTCTATGTCTCAATTTCATTCTGCCTATAAATGACTCCCATAATACAGATTAAAGCTCAACCTGATTCATTTGGGCCACACCGTAATTGAAGTTGCATCTTGAACAGATCTTACTTACAATGGGTCCATACCCACCAGACTGAAGACCAAAACCAAGAGCATGCCCAGACTGTGACACACAATTCAATCTACCACAAATTCTTTTAAGAATTTTATAATTTGGATGTCTTTTACTGTTGGCTTGCAGCAATTCTTAAATATTCTAGATATTAAACCCTTATCAAATATATGGAAGCATTTATTTTCTCCCATTAATGTAGATTGTCTTTTAATGTCCTTTGACATGCAAAAGTTTTGTTTATTTTTTAATTTTGATGAAGTCGATTTTATCCATTTTTTTCTTTTATTGTTGTGCTTTTGGTGTCATTTCTAAGAACTAACTATCAAATCTAAGGTAGTAAAAGTTTTGCCTTATGGTTTCTTCTGTTTTATGGTTTCAGTTCTTATATTTAGTTCCTTGATCTATTTAGAGTTAATTTTTATATGGCGTGAAGTAGGAATCCAACTTCATTCTTTTGTATATCTTCAGCTTTCCCTGCAATATTTGTTGAAGAGAATACTGTTTCCCCAATTAATGTGCTTGGCAGCCTTGTCAAAAATTAGTTGGCCATAGTTAGATGGGTCTATTTCTGAACTTTCAGTTCTATTCCATTGGCCTATTTGTCTGTTTTTATGCCAATCACACACTGTTTTGATGATGGTGATTTGTATAAGTTTTGAAATTGAGACATGCAAGACCTCCAATGCTATTTTCCTTTCAAGATTGATTTAACTATTCAGGGCCCTTGTGTGATTCCATACGAATATGAGGCTCAGTTTTTCTACTTCTGGGGAAAAAAGGATGCTAAGATTTTGATAGGTATTGCATTGAATCTAAAAATCACTTTGGGCAGTATTGACATCATAAGTCTTCCTATGCCTGAACTCAGAATGTCTTGCCATTTATTTAGTTCTTCTTTAATTTCTTTCAGCAGTGTCATTTTTATTAATTTTCAGCATACAAGACCCTCACTTCCTTGGTTAAATTTATTCCTAGGTATTATGTTTTTAAAGGGAATTGTGAGTGGAGATTTTAAAATATTTCTATTTCAGAATTTTCTTTGCTGTTTTATCAAAACACAACTGATTTTTGCATGTTAATTTTTTAGCCTGAAACTTTGCTGAATTCACTCTATTGGTTTTCTTGTGGAATGTTTGGTATTTTCTGTATAAAGTATCATATCATCTGTGAATAGAGGTTTTACCTCCTCCCAAGTAATTTGGATGATTTTGTTTCTTTTTCTTGCCTAATTGCTCTTGCTAGAAATTCTAGTACAATGTTGAAATAGCAGTGGTGAAAGTGGGCATCCTTTTTATCTCACTTTTGTGTCTAGCAGAATGGGCCTGAAGTGGTACACCTGTCAGTTCTTATTCCAAAACTCCAGGCTTCTTAAGGCTTCTAGGAAATTATGCTCATTTTGGGTTTGAGATGACATTAGTATTTTTATACTACCAGGGTACCAGTTGACAAGGTCTGAATCCTCCAAATATGAGCATTATTTCTATTTTAAGGTTAGGGGTAGGGAAATATGGTTCTATAGTTTAAGTACTCATTTCTTACACAGTTTTTCTCACCATTGAACATAACTTTCATATTTTGAATTTACATAAAAATGAATTATCTATTTTTAAATTAAAATTTTATTATTTTAGTACATGAATAACTGATGGAAAGAGGAGTTCCTTTAAAACCTAGATATTGGGTGAGGAGGCTAAGTACTTTCTATTTGTTAGAGTATTTTAGGTTATGATGTAGTAACAAATGAACCCCTTTGCTTAAGTCAACAAAGGTTTATTTCTCACCCACACTACATGTGGATAAGCAGGGGCCTCCACTCACTAAAATTATTCAGGAACCTGGGTTGGAGAATGACTGTCACATTTACCTGAGACTACAGGGTTGGTGTGGCAGGGGAAGACAAAGAGAAAAGTGTAATAGCTCCCTTAAATGTTTCCACCCAGAAGTAACACATATTTCTTCCACTCATATTCCATTGCCTAAAGCAAATTACTTGGCCATGCATCACTTAAAGGGGGCAGGAAAATATACAATGTAATATTGTGAAGTGCCCAAGGAAAGCAGAAATACTGGTGAGCTGGAATAATGCATCCTACACACATTCTAGAGAAATGAGAGATTTGCTGTTCTTAAGTTACTTACCTTCTTGAGGGAAAAGCACATAAGAACATTAAGTTTACAGTATGCTAGATGGAAGGATGCTCCAAACGCACAGAATGCAGGGGGATCACTAAGATAGGGCACCCAACTCAAATTAGGGGAAAGCAAAAGATTTCCCACAGAAGGAGATCCTTGGCCTGAGTCTAGAATGACAAATAGCTAGGAAATGAAGGAGAGAAAGATGTACTGGCAGAGGAAACAGTGTGCTTAAATATGTATTAACAGCAGCACATATCACTTACCATCTCATTTACTTTCTCTTAAGCCTGACATCCATGTCCTTTCTTTCACTTAAATAATATAGGCCCCATAGGAGAGATTTTGCTTTGTTCATCATTATATAATTATGTACCAATTACTATTGTTGCATTTTAAACCAGCAACCATTTTATCATTAAGCTTATAGATCCTGTGGGTCAGGAATTTGGAGAGGGAAGAGTAGGGGTGGTCCATGCTTGGGTTTCCTCATGGGGTTGCAGTCACGTGTTGTCTCTACTGGACTGGAATCAAAGATGGCAAACACAAACACTGGCAGTGGATGTAGCTTCTGACTGGGAGTTGGGCTGTACAGTTTGCATGGCACAGTGACCTCTGGGCAGCCAGACTCCTTACAGGGCAAAGTGAGCATCCCAGAGACACCAGGAAGTCACAGAGTGCTGCTTCCCCTGGGGTTACAAATAAATCACAAGGCCACTCAGATTCAAGAAGAGGGGTTGTAGACCCACCTCTTGCAGATGTGTTTTAAAACTGCTTGTACCTGGAATAGTGGACCTCACAATATATATGTTGAGTGAATAAATGAGTATCCAATTAATCAGCATGTCATTTATTCTTACTGTTTCTGCTTGTTATTCTTTGGACAATCCAGTTCAATCTCTGTAATAAGAAGTTGCTTTACAGTGGGGCTTTATTGTAACTATAGTGTATTTTTGAAAAAGTAGAAAGTACTTAACGTTACACACATTTTATTCCAGATGAATTAGAAAGCTAATACATTTTTTTCAAAGGCCATGAAAATAATAGAGACAAAAAGCAGAGCCAGATATTTATATAATTTTGGAATAGTAAAGACAAGACTTAAAAGCCAAGAAGACACAAAGGAAAATCTTTAAATATTAGACTACATAAAAATTTTTATCATCTGTCCAGGAAAAAAATGCCACAAATAAAGCCAAAAGCTAAAAATGAACTGAGCAAAGAGTTTCCAATCCAAATAATGGACCACAAAGCAGGCAGTAGCTTGGCACTGTTGGTTCGAGTATGGACTCTGAGTGTCATTTCAGATCACAGCTCTGTTATTTGCTAACTGTGCAACCTAGGGCTTCAGGTTTTTTGTTTGTAGTGTAAGGATAAAACAGTATCTTTCTCAGAGGGCTTTTGAGAGGATTAAATGAAATTAAGTGCCCAGAGTAAATACTTAATAAATGATCACACCTATGCATGCTCTCTTCAAGATCATCTATGAATCAATTAAAAAAATATATGGCTAGTAGAAAAAAAGGATATGAATGAGCAATTCATGGGGAAGCTAGAAATGGCCTATAAACATAAGAAAAGGTACACAGCCTCCCTCCTGATTAAAGGTGTGAAAATTAAATCTACTGTGAGATTCATTTTCCACCTGTCAGACTGTCAAGGATGATAAAGAATGATGATATTTCAGGGTCAGCAAAGGTCAGAGAACTGAATGCTCAGCTTTACTATTGGTGGGAATGAAAGTTGCCATATTATTTAGGAAAGCAGTCTGAATTATCTATTAAAACTAAATAATTCTTGTGAAGTTGAATGCAGGTGTGCTGCCATTCATAGTGTTCTATTGAAAAATAACAGGAATCTTCACTTTTGCTACCTTGAAATAGCATTGGGCTATCATGTTACAACATTGAGATACACCAATTTATTTAAAAAACAACAACAACAAAAAAAACACTAAATGTGTGCATGCCATTTGACCTAGCATTTCCACCTTTGGCCATACTAGCATGAATACACAAAGATATAAGTACTAGAATTTTTTTGCTGCAGGATTTTTAATACAAGAATAGTTAAATAAAATATGATAATCTATACAATGCAATGTTATCCAGCTGCTATAAAGAAATGAGGTGTCTCAGTATGCCCTGACTTGGAAAAACATTCATACTACATTGTTAAGAGGAATAGGGAAAAGGCAAGTTGAAAAATTACCATTACTAAGATGCAATTTTTGTTAAAAAGTTTTTCATAGTACAATGAAGACCTACTTACAGAAGAAAAACAATTTTGGAAGAGTATATATCAGAAACACTATTGTTGACTTGGAGGAACAATATTATAAAGGCTAATGTATATTCATGATATTTGAATCTTATATCACAAACATGAATTTTTAAATAAGGAAAAAATCAAGAAAGAGAAAAATAGGTAGGGATAGATAGAAACACAGAAGGGACCAGGTTGATCTGTCACTTTACCTGACATCAGGCAATGGTGCAGCAGTGACCCCTGGCTCTAAATTGGGGATTTTGTGTGAGAGCAGTTCCATAAGTGAACAACTTATGTCTCTTTGTGTCTTTTGTGTTTTGGCCTTTTTTGTTCTTTCAGAAGATGACAGGTGTTTCGCTTGTTTTTTTTCATTTTGAGGTTTTTTTTGTTTTGTTAGTACTGCTAATGAAAAGTCTTTATCAGAAAATGTTCTGCCTCTGCAGAGAGGCAATTGGGCATTTTTTAAAAATTCTGTTATACCAAGAATAGTGTTTGTTGTATCCAAGAGATGTTCTTAATGTAATTTTTTATGACATGTACCTCAAAAAGCCAGACTAAAAAGTAGACTCATAGAGCAGTGGGCATATAACTGTGAAAGTTATTTGATCCAATTATAAACTATGGCTTACATAGACAATTTTCCTGCATTACGGACATCTAGGCACCGACAATGATGGAATGCAGCCAAACAGGCTCCTGTGTCACTTCTCTTCACTTCTTACCTTGATTCAATTTAATTTTCTGCTCACAACTTAGCATAGTTTTCCCACTGCGTATAACAATGATGTTTACCTCAAGAAAATTTTTTGCAGGTCACTTTTATATAAGAATTTTTTATATAAAATTTTTGTTGTTTCACCATGTTTGAATTTCTTAACTGAAGTCCTGGAGAGGATTTGGGGGCCAAGAAGAAAAAGAAGAAACAGAAGAGATAAAAGGAGCAACCACATTCTGGAGGCACCAAGTCAGATTCTGCATCTGACTCCCAGGAGATTAAAATTCAGCAGCCTTCCAAAGTGAGAGCCCATTCTCTTTTAATGGTTCCTCATGCATATGGGAGCAGGTTTGTGTAGCTCAATGCCCAGTGGATCAGATGTGCAGTCGGGGTTTCTGTCAAATGGTGCTAGTCAGTGGAAGGTTTTTACAGCCTTCCTAAAACTAAATTTGTACCCAAATAACCAGTAGGCACATGCCATGCTTTGATGTATCTGTATTTTTTCCTTTTCTCGGTGAATTAGTATTTAGACTGCAGGTATAGAAGAACAATTCAGCATGAGTTTGTTAGGTTTTTTTTTTTTAGATGCACTTACGATTTCAAGGGGTGTGCTGGTAACTAAGCTGGAACCGCTGGCAGAGGGATTAAGAGTCAACCAATAGGATAAAGGATCCTGAGCCAACCAATAGGATAAAAGAGATTTTAACAATAGGATCTATTACTCTCATTAATAAACAGCCAATCAATGTCTCCCATAAAAAGCCATTCCACACCTCCCAGTTAAGATTCCCTATTAACATAAAATGCTAATCTAGTCTCCAAATCCTAACCAATGCCCTCATGGGAAACCAGTGATTGACCACTCAGAGCATCACAACATGGGGCTCTACCCCCTTGGGTGGTGACACAGTGAACCTAGATCTAGTGTGGCCCCAAAGCCCTGAGTGTGCCTCCATCTTTTCTCTGGCCAGATGCACACTGAGCTGCAATGCCTAGCCAAGTCATGACACTGAGCTGAGCTGTGATGTTGAGCTGTGCACCTCCATTTTTGCCCCAGGGGCACTTCCACTGGCACCTTCGCCAGGCTTGTGACTTGGCCAGGCTTGAGCTGTAACACTGAGGGCATTTCCACCAATGCCTTGGCTGGGCTTGAGCTGTAACACTGAGGGTGCTTCTACTGGCACCTTGGCCAGACTTGTGCCTTGGCCAGGCTTGAACTGTAACACTGAGGGCATTTCCACCAATGCCTTGGCTGGGCTTGAGCTGTAACACTGAGGGCACTTAAACTGACCAGGTTTGAGCCACAGCACTGAGCTGTAATTAAATAAATGTTTGACTGTACTGAGATCACGTTTCTTCATTCTGAAGTCCATTTGAAATGGAGAATAAATGTGGCAATAACATTTGGTGCTGAAACCCAAGATCTATGTGACCAAGACCAGCACAATCATTTCCTAAGCAAACCTGGGATCTACACGACCAAGATCAGTGTGACAACCCCAGGATCTACATGACTAAGATGAGTGCAACCAATCCCTAAGCAACCCTGGGATCTACATGACCAAGATAAGCACCACAGGATCCCAGTCAGGTGAGTCTACTCCTTGTCACCACATCCCAGGTGCCATCCCCCTTCTGCCAGTTTGGAAGCAGTGGGTCAACAGGTAGAGAAGTGTGTGCCTCTCTACATTGTGGATTCTTCTACTTGGCTTCCTAGTTCAAAGTTGTTGATGGGATGGGACAAGGAGAATCCAACCCCTGGGGTTCACCTCTCAGTTATAAGTTTGTGTACTGGAAAGACTTTGGCTTGTCTGACTTGAAACACAAATGGATGGTATTATTGTGCAATGTAGAATGGCCTCAATACAAACTAGAATTCAAACAGCAATGGCTGGTTAATGGGACTTTGAATTATAACACCATTTTACAGCTCAATCTTTTTTGCAAAAGAGAGGGGAAGTGTACAGAGATCCCCTATGTCCTGCCTTTTATGCTACTCTCCCAGGACCCCAAAAGAACAGAGAAATGCAGGGTCCTTCTAAGTAACATATCCATGGACCCACCCCAAGTGAAACAGGATCCTTCCCCAGATATGCTGGATCACCCAGCCCTCCAACCTACCCCAATTGCCCCTCCTCCTTATTTACCACTACCACCCTTGGCACCTTCCCTCCCCAAACCTCTGCTCTCACTGCAACTCATGCAAAGGAGAACACTTTACACACTTGAGGACATGAACACCAGGAGTAAGAGGTGAAAGAAGGGGTCTGTGCCTAGCTCAACCCTTGCACCACTCCTTCCCTTAAGGGAAGTAACCACAGCAGGCAGAGAGGGTAAATGTACATGTCCCCTTCTCAATGACCTTTTTAAACCAAATAAAGGAGAGACTGGGGAGGTATTTGGAGGATTCAGCAAAGTTTTTAGAGTGTTTTAAAACCACCATACAAGAACAGATTAACCTGACCTGAGGAGATGTGGGCATTGTTCTCTCCAACTGTACCACCGTTGATGAGAAATGTTGCATTTGGGACTTAGTCCAACAATGGGGCAGTGAGTAGGTGGCCATAGATGCCACCCTTCCTCTCATTACCACTGCAGCCCCACTCACAGACCCCAAATGGGACTATAATGATGAAAGGCACTGCCAACACCGGAATTACTTCCTCAGATGCAGTGGTTGGCATGGAGTGAGGGATAAAAAAGCAAGTGAATTATGAAAAACTGAGACAGGTCACTCAGAAACCAGAAGAAAATCCAGCCACCTTCCACATCAGGTTAGTGGACTGCATGAGAAAATACATGAACCTGGATCCAGAATCACTGGAGGGGATCACATTGCTTAATATGCATTTATCAACTAGGCTGCCTCAGAAATCAGGTAGAAGCTGCAAAAATAGGATATGGGTCCATAAATTCCAGCTTATGGGCATAGCCTTCAAGGTATTTAACAACCATGATCTAGCAGTGTCAGAGAAGAAGGAAAAAAGAGATCAGGCAAAGGCCAAGGAACAATCCCGCCTCTTTGTGTAACAGGCCAACTTAATCACTACTGTGATTGGTTCAAACCACAGTCACCCATAAGGAAGTCCATATTTCAGGTGTGGAAATATGGGTCACTGGACAAAATCTTGCTCACAAGCCTGACCATGTCCCACAACTCATGCATCATTCCCAGACCATGCCCTTCATGTGGAGAGATGGGGCACTGGAAGAAGGAGTGCCCTTCCACTGCAGCACCCAGAGCCATGGTAGCTTTCAGGGGAAAGGGGATGCTAGCCAGGATTTGGAATGACAGGAACCAGGGTTCAACCCCCATACGCAACTTACCATCACTTCACAGAAACCTTCGGCTAGCCGCACCACGAACAAAAAAAACTATTCAGTTTTTAGTAGACACAGCGGCCATTTTTTCTGTCCCAACAGAGCATCAGGGGAAGACGCAGAAATCCTGTCATTGGGTCACAGGCATTGAAGGACAGGAATGAGGTTGCCAAGAAACCCTCCCTCTGCCATGCATGATAGGGGATGTGGCCTTTTCCCACTCATTCCTAATATTCCCAGAATGCCCTGCCACTCTTCTCAGACAAGGCATTTTAACATGCATTGGGGCAAAAATTTCATAGACTATGCCAGTCTGGCTTATGCTGGCTACTGAATCCCTCTGCCATGAATGATAGGGGATGTGGCCTTCTTCCACTCATTCCTAATATTCCCAGAATGCCCTGCCACTTTTCTCAGACATGACACTTTAACATGCATTGGGGCAAATATTTCGTGAACTATGCCAGTCTGGCTTATGCTGGCTACTGTAAAAGGCTTGTGTTGGCCACCTCATATCCTGCTGCAAGTCTGGAATTGCAGGTTTCCCTTAGTTTTGGAGACCTCCACACCCGGGAGAGTGGTGACCACCACTCCTGTTAAAATCACACTGAAGGTCCCCACCAAGTTTCCATGGGTTTGTCAATACCCTTTATTGGAGCATGGGAGACTGAGTGTTAGCCCACTGATAAGGAACTTCTTGAATCACAGACTTCTAGTGCCTTGCAATTCATCTTGTAATACCACCATTTTACCAGTCAAAAAGCCTGATAGTGAGTACTGTCTTGTCCAGGATCTATGGGCAATTAATAAAGCAGTGGTCCCAATCCACTCAATTGTGCCAAACCCTTACACTATTCTGGCCCAAATCCTGACAGAAATCACTCATTTCTCAGCTCTTGACCTAAAAAATGTCTTCTTCTGCATCCTCTTGGACCCTAGTACCTACTTTCTCTAGGCCTTTGACTGGGCCTTCCCAGAGGAACCCATTTCAACTCAGCTGAGGTGGCCAGTCCTCCCTCAAGGATTCCAGGACAGCTCCCACATCTTTGGGGCAGCATTATGAAATTACTTAAGGGAACTAACCTTAAACAAAGGCACTCTCATTCACTATGTGGATGACCTGTTGATTTGCAGCCTGTCTAACTCACTCTATAGCTGACACCTGGTGTGGCTTGTCTTTCCTAGGAGAAAGGGGATACAAATAACTCCCCAAAAGGCCCAAATCTCTTAATGGCAGGTCCAATATCTGGAACACATTCTGACCTTGGGTAATTGAGCCCTGTCCCCCAGCCAAAAGGAAGGAATCTTGGCATCTCTTGAGCCAACAACCAAGAGACAAGTGAGACAATTTCTGGAAACTGTGGGGTACTGCCAAATTTGGATCCCCAATTTCAGCCTTATTGCTAAACTACTATATGAAGCAACCCAGGGACTGAACAGTGACCTGCTGGCATGGGGTAGTGGAATAAAATATAGCCTTCAACAGGCTGAAGACCTTGCTATGAATGGCATTTGCTCTAGCCTTTCTGGACCTCCACAAGCTTTTCTTTCTTTACATGGATGAGAGACATGGGTTTGCCTATGGGGTCTTTGTCCAGAAACTTGGCCTTGACCCAAGACCCATCACCTATTTCCCCCAGCAGCTGAACCCAGTTGCAAGAGGCTGACTTTCCTGTTTAAAGTGGTGGCAGCTACCACCACCTTGGTGACAGAGCCTCCAAACTGACTCTAGGACAACTGCTAGAAGTCCTTACCCCACACCTTGTTCACAGCATCTTGGACTCCACTGGCCACCATTGGATGTCCCCTGGGTGACTCACTAAATACCAAATCCAGCTCTTGGACACTCCAAGTGTCACCTTCAAACCTTGCTCTTCCATAAACCCCACCACTTTCCTCCCCATAACGAATAGTGAACCTATCCATGAATGCTTGGAGGCTCTGAACAGCCTAGTGCTGTCAGTCCAGTTCAACTTCTCTGACCTCCCCCTTCCCAATATGCAAGATCTCTTCACTGATGGCTCCAGCTTCATCAACACTGAGGGCAAGAAGGTGGCAGTATACACAGTGGTCTCCTCCTCCTCCATCTTGGAAGCCAAGCCAACAACACTTTGGCACAAAAGGCAGAAATCATCATTTTAACTAGAGCTTTGGAGATTTTGAAGGACCAATGGGTCAACATACACACTGACTCCAAATATGCCTTTCACATAACCCATGTAGTGAGGCCATCTGGAAGGAAAAGGGACTTTCAACCTCCCAAAACTCTCCAGTGAAGCACCACCAAGAGATCTTAAACTTTCTCTAGAACATTGCCCTGCCCTCGGCTGTTTCCATTATCCACTGCGTGGGACACCAATGCCAGAACACCCCACAGGCCAAGGACAAATTAAGGGCAGATAAGGCAGCTCAGGTGGCAGCTATCAAGTCCTGCACTCCCATGCTTCCTCCTTTCTCACCATCTTGTACATACCTCCAATTTCTCTGGCCTACACTGAGGAGGAGCTAACCAAGGCAAAGTCAGAGGGTTACAAAGACTACAAGGGATGGTTGGTGTCCCCTACCAGTTGCTGATTAGTCCCTGCCTCGATGCTATGGAAGATTATTTGGGGAATCCACTGAAGCAGCCACCTGAGAAGGGATGCCTTATTCGACCTATTGTGTCCCATCTTCACTCGCAAATTCTTCCATCCCACCATAGAACGGGTTACCTCAGCCTGCCAAATTTGCACCAGAAACAACAGCAATACCGTGAACCCACCCATCCTACTCACCACCACACAGAGGTGCAGGCAAATGTCTGGGGAAGACTGGAAAATGGACTTTATACACATGCCCAGATTACGGGGTTTCTCCCTATTTCTGGTCCTGGTAGATACATTCACGGGATGGGTAGAGGCTTTTCCTTGTCACTCTGAGGTTGCTGAGGTAGTGAAGTGGCTAATAATGGAAATTATCCCATGCTGTAGACTCCCCAGTTCACTTCAAAGTGACAATGGACCAGCATTTACAGCATCCATCACCCAACACATCAATAAAACATTAGGAATAAAGTACTTGCTGCATAGTGCATGGCACCCACAATCTTCAGGAAAAGTCAAGTACATGAACAAAATTATTAAAACCTCACTATCAAAATTATGTCAAGAACTGAAGATAAACTGGATAAAGGCTCTTCCTCTCTGCCTTCTTTTCAGTAGGACCATTCCAAGAAAAGAGGTTCACATGAGCACCTTTAACATCCTCTATGGACAATCCTTCCTATTCACTGACCCCTCCTTGACTCAGAGATTACTAACCTCTCTAACTTTGCCTCACAGGTCTTCTCCACACAGCAGGCAATTCAGGACTATGTGAACACTTCCCTTCCAACCCCAGGAGAGGAGGGAGCTAAAAAATACCAACTGGGTGATCTTGTCTACCTGAAATCCTTCAAAAAAGGGGTGGAAGATACCCTTGAACCAGTTTGGATGGGCCTACATACTGTCACTCTTAGTACTCCAACTGCTGTAAAACTGTATTCCCTCCCCTCCTGGATAAATGTTAAACCCATTATCATTCCAGGCCCTGCGGCTGAAACTCTGGAGGCCCCCACCTATTCCTGTGAGCCCGTGTAAGATCTCAAGTTCTTGTTCCACAAAAAGTCCACTTGATGTTGAAGACCCCTGACCACCTCCTTGCCAGACCTTTCCATGATGTATTTTTTTTAGTGTTCCTCTTTGTATCTTTCTCTCACTGTAAGTGCAATTATGTTTTGCTTCTCTTTCTTCTACCTATTCTTGTTGGGAGTGACTTTTGGAGCCACCAAACACTCTCACCTAATTTCCCCAGTGGCTGAAGAGGCCCTTAACTTCTACAACTTATCTTCCTGCTGGCTCTGTATGGTCAGGAGCAAAACCTCATTCCCTATCCCTCACCCTCATCTCTGTGGGTCACCCAACTAATGGATGTAACAGGGGTCCTACTAGTTAAAAGGATGGGGGAACACACACCACATGAAAAAGAATTGACTGCTTTAATCCAGAGACCTCTTCCTTTCTCAGGCTGGAGGAAGGTTGGCAAACCATATGCTCTTCCCAACCTGCAGATATACAGTCAGAGCTAGAGAAAGCAAACATCTTACTCAGTGTGGAAACCTAAGCTTCTTGTTTACTGACCCCCTATACATTGAAATAAACACCTCTGGAACCATATTCTCCACTTGCTTCTCCTATAATGGGATGGGCCCCCTTGTAGGCTCCTTGAATACCTGCATACACATCATCCAAATCTCTAAGCAACCACCTAGGTGTGTATTGGGGCATGAGCCCATCAAGGGGCCCTAGCTACTGCCCAATGGGATAACTCAACCCTACAAGATAATATTAATACTAACAGCAATTAGGCATTTTTTCAGGGCAGGCCCAGTGGCCAAAATTCAAACAAATACCACCTCATCAATACCACTTATATCCAGAATACTTGCCACAAAAACATAACTCTCGCCTGGGGCCACATCAGGGGTTAGCTTTGGCCTGAAATGGGAAAAAATACCACCATCCTTAACTCTAGTACAAGGATACTCCTTTCCCAGTATGAAATTCAGGTAAACATATACGCTACCATTAGTGGTAAGACTGGTGGTAATAGGGATAGGCTAGAACTTGAGGCAACCGTTTCTTTCTTCTTGTCTATCCCTATTAATTCTGGGTTCTTCTTTAATTATGATGGGTCCACTTACTACACCCTTCCTTCATTGTGATCTAGCACCTGTGCTCCCGGCCTCCTCATCCTTGTGATTAGGATCAAGAATGACACTCTCCCAGTCCAGCTTCCACTCCGGGTTGTGAAGACTGTAAGAGCAAGATGAGCCTTGCCCCTTGTCCCTCTGTTAGCCACAGCAGGAATACTCGTGAGGATAGGCACAGAAACCACTGGATTAGGCATTGCCTCTGAAGTTCTCACAAAGCTCTCAGCCCAAATCCAATGTATCAATGACTGCCTAATTCAGGGGCTGGAAGAGCTGGAGGCCCAACACCAATCTCTGGCACTTGTGGTCCTCCAGAACAGAAGGGCCCTAGATGCCCTCTTGGCAGTACAGGGAGGTATGTGTGCATTTCTGGGAGAAGAATGCTGTTTTCATATTAACAGGTTGGGGAAAATCCAGAACATAATACAAGAAATGAAGCCAAATGCTGAAAAGTGGAAGTGAGAGGACAATTACAACTCTTTTCTCCAGTGCTGGATCCTATCTGTCCTCTTTCCACTTGTAACTTCCCTAATAATGATCCTGCTCCTTCTCCTCTTCATCCCACCTCTTCTCAACACTTGCACCAAACTTATCTCCTCCCAATTGCAGGCCCTTAAAGTTCAGCTTGTACTCCAACCTGCTCTGGGGAAACTGGATCAGGCTGCCAGACCCTTTGCTTGACCCTTTGCTCCAAATCTCCCCCTTTTAACTATACCCTTGTACAGCAGGAAGTAGCTGGGCTCAGAAACTGTACCCCATCTCCCATAAAAGAAAAAAGGGGAAATGAAGGAGTAGGCTGGTAACTGAGTGGGACCCCTGGGCAGAGGGATTAAGAGCCAACCAATAGGATAAGGGATCCTAAGCCAACCAATAGGATAAGAGATTTTTCAACCAATAGAATCCATTAACCTAATTAATAAACAGCAATCAACCCCTCCCATAAACGGCCAATCAATACCTCTAAGTTAGGATACCTTATTAACATAAAATGCTAATCTAGTCTCCAAATCTTAACCAATGCCCTCATGTGGAACCAGTGATTGATCAATCAGAGCATCACAACTTGGGGCTCCAACCCCGTGGGTGGTGACAGAGTGATCCTATATCTAGCATCGCCCCAAAGCCCTGAGCATGCTTCCATCTTTCTCGGGCCAGAAAAACACCTAGCTGTGATGCCGAGCCAAGCTGTGATGCCAAGCTGTGCACCTCCATCTTTGCCCCAGGGATACTTCTACTAGCACCTTAGCCAGGCTTGTGGCTCAGCCAAGCTTGAGCTGTAACACTGAGGGTGCTTCCACTGATGCCCTGACCAGGTTTAAGCTACAATACTGAGCTGTTATTAAATAAACATTTGACTGTATTGAGGTCATGTTTCTTCATTCTGAAGTCTGTCTGAACCAAAGAATAAAAGTGGTGATAACACTGGTTACTTTTAGTTCAGAAGATATTCACATTTTAAAATTTCTGAATGTTGGTCAAATTACCTGAATAGCATAACACCATCTGGCAGCAGATTTCAATGGAAGCAGCTGTGCATAAGTCTGATACTTTGAATCAAGCCAGTTGTCAGTGGCCATTCCTAATTACACTGCCAATGGTGAGAAATAGCCCAGCCTTCCCTTCTGAAGAAATGCCCATTTAGAACAAACCTGCAGGCATCCAGCATCAGGTGGTGGGGTGGCAGCCACCGGACACCCTAGCTGAATACTCAGTCCCCATGGGCAAGAAGCTCAGGGAGAAAAGGCGGGGTACAAGTACAGCAAAATAGAGGCTATTTTGATGAGTGATTGTAGCTCAAATTGTAATCCTAGCATGGTGTGTGGGGATGGAGGTGGCTTGGGGTAGAGTGGCAAACTTTGGGTACATCCAGCTCCAGGACCCCCAAACTCTGTGCTTTGGACAAGTTGCTGAATCTCCTTCTCTGTAAAATGGGAATGCTACCTTTTCCCCAACTCACAGTGTTGTTATGAGGTAAAACTAGATTATTTTTGTCAACTAATTTTATGTTATAAAGCTCTGTAAGTGGCAGTTATTACCATTGTTCAAGTTTTGTAGGACTTTAGAATTCTTTCTTGTACAAAGCTTGTATTGTATCACATGAGGTAAGTCTAGCAGGCAATTTTTCTATTAAGCATCAGGAATCATGGAGAAGTGAAATTGCTTACCCCTGTTTTTCCCTTACTGACTGAGTGGGGGAGGGGGAAATGGAGTCCTCCATTTTCAACTTTTCAACTTTATTGTCTTGAAATGAATATTCTATCCATGAATAACAGTGTCCAAGGTAACTCATAATGAGGTTACCACCATAAGCTTGCAAACTATTTTCTCTATTTCTCAACATTGCCCTGTGAGATAAATGTGTTATTAGCTGATATGCAGCTGCTGACATCTTATTGCTTCTACGTCATACTCTGCTTCGCCCACCCCTTCTCTGTACTCCTGGTGGCTCTGAGCCCTTCCAGCTGTTTGCATTCTATGTTTGAGAATTTCTTTTTTTTTCCTAATTAAGAGCAAGTCCAGATTGTTTTGTTGGGTTTTTGTTTTTTTGTTGTTGTTGTTGTTTTTGTTTGTTGGTTGGTGTTTCTTTTTCTTAGTTTTTTTCTTTTTTTAATTTTTTGCTTGAGTTAATTTTTATTTTTAAAGAAGCTTAGATAACATAAATGTTATGTCAAAAGTATTGAGAATTCCCATATACCCCACCTCCTCCCCCTCCTCCTCTCACGCTTTTCCCTATTAACATCTTTCATTAGTGTGGTACATTTTTTACAATGAATGAAAACATATTGGAGCATTGTACTACCCATGGACTATAGTTTTAAATGTGTGTTTTTCCCAGTTGTCTTTTATTTTTTTGTAATAATAAACCATTTTTAGAGAAGTTTCAGAAAATTTACATCAAAACTATAGGTATTCATATTCATACATGTTTAGTCATAGCATTTTTAACACAGCTGAAATTAAGGCTTTAGCTGAAATTTTAGGTTTAACATAATGATTTTCTCAACTCTTATAAAAAAAGCTCCAAAAAAAGGATGACTTTAAAACCCAATTTTATTACTCTTCTCTGTAACAATGTGGTATTTCTAATTCTGATATTTCACATTTCTTAACTAAAGAAGACACATGGAAATAAAATTAGTGGTGTTTTTGGTTTTTATTGCATTTTCTAAAATTTGAGTCAATTTATAAAATAGAAACTTCAGTTTTCACAATACACTTTGATTTGTAGTCTTAGTTTTATGAAATGCCTATGTGTTTCAGATAGTGTAAAACAATGAGTGCATAGACTTCATCCACATATGGGAAAATCTGATAGGCAAATATACCCTTTATCTTAGTTACTTTTTAAAATTCCCAATTACATTTTTAAAATTTTAAAAATGTGCTTTATGTATCATCTTGGACTTTTTGTGACTTTTACTCAGAGAAATAGATATCCCTGTTAACACTAAATTAAAAAGAATGGAGAATCAATGTTCCCCAATGTAATAGAATTATACTCATTTATATTTCCCTATACATGGCTCTTCTGCCCCTTTTATTTGAACCTATAATTAGCACTATACTCATTAAATTTATGTACCAGAGACTTAAATCTTAGGTCTGTACATATGCCAGTTGAGCCCTGAATCTCAGCAGTGTTGCAACACCTACTCTCCGTTTCATCAGACTCACCCAGAACAACTAACACAATGATGATGATGGACATTGCCAATCCCAAAAAACAGAGTGTATCTACAATGGCAAACAAGACAGCTCCATCCATCTGCTCCATGAGATCTAACCCCCTCTCAATCAGAAACAGAGTGGACATCCTCTGCCCTCAAAATTGAGGAATGAACGAACATAAGGGGGGAATGCAACAATGGACTAAAGTAAAATTATTATTCCACCAATGGAAGATCTTGTAGCATTGACATAACAGCAGTGGTCACTAGAGGTTCTAAGGGGCGGAAGAGGGAAAAATAGGTGTAACATGGTCATTTTGGGGACATTGGAATTGTCCTGCATAACATTGCAATGACAGATACAGGCCATTATACATTTTGTCAAAACCTATAAAAATGTGTGTTGCAAAGTATAAACCATAATGTAAACTATAGATCATGGTTAGTAGCGTTGTGTTAATACATGTTCATCAATTGTAACAAATGCACCACATTTTTGAAAGATGTTAATGGGGAAAAGTGTGTGTGGGAGGGAGGTGTATGGGGATCCCTTATATTTTTTATGTATAATTTATGGAATCTAAAGCTTCTTTAAAAAGAAAAAAGTATAACGGTTCACTATTACAAGGTGGTAAGAATATAGTGATGCATGGGAAAAATTCAATTAAAGTAACTTACAGACTACAGTTAACAGCAATATTGTAATATTCTTGCATCAATGTCAAAGAAGGTACTATATCAATAATAAGGGTCAATAATAGGAAGATATAGGATTTTTTCTTTTAAATTTATGAAAACATTCAAAGGTTTACTGGGGTGATGACTGCACAAATCTGATGAAAGTGAGAGCCACTGAGTGTATACTCTGGATAGAATGTAGAAGGCATGGGACAGTATAACACAGTGAACCATATGGTGGGAAATGGACTGTGGTTAATAGTACAAATATGAGACTGTTTTCTCATGAACTATAACAAATGTACAACACTAATATATGGTGTTAATAATAGGGGATGCATTGAAAAAATATACCAAATGTATGCTATGGACCATATTAGTGGTAATAGTTTGATCATGTTCTTTCATAATCTGTGACAAATATTCCACAATGAGGTAAGGTGTTGGTGGAGGGATGATGTATGGGGATTCTGCACATTATGCATGATTGTTTTGTAAGCTCGCAACATCTCTAAAAAAATTGTATTAAAATAAAAAACTATAGGGATTCCCATATAGCAACCCCACACACACACATTTTCCCATATTTTTTAATCCCCCCCCATTATTAACATCTTATATTAGTGTGGTACATTTGTTACAATTGATGAACTAATATTGAAGCATTGTTACTAACCAAGGTCCATAGTTTAAATTGTGGTTTTCACTTTGTGCTGTACAGTTTAATATTCTTTGAAAATGTATAATGTCATGTGTTCATTATTTCAGTGTCAAACAGAACAATTCCAATGCCCTAAAAATGCTCTGTTTTCCACCTATTCATCCCCTCAGAACCCCTGTAACCTTGATCTTTATAGTAGGTCTGTTTACATTTGGTGTGTTGGTCAGCTCATTTACTGCTGCAGGCCTTTAATCTCAAGGAAGGCTGTGTGCCAAATGCAGAGGGTCCTCTACATACTCTCCCAGGAATAAAATTAATGACTGAGCTAGGAAAGAGAAATGCCACCCACCTGGAATCAGAAGGTTCATTCTAGCTCAGAACAACCTGTTTTTTGTCTGATCCATGCCCATTCAGGCTTATGAGCGTTTCTGTTAGACTCCAGATTAACATCTCACCAGATTCTGGTGCCTGGGTGGTCAGTTATTGCCAAAATAGTAAGCATTAGAGGAAAAACAGATTCAGAAGTTTTTAAGAGGTGCATTTGGTTCAACTTCTAGCATGAAGACTCATAAAAAGCCAAAGTCCTAAAATTTATTTACAACACAAGGGTTTGTGTCTCCATGGCCCAGAGTTACAATCATTTGGGCAGTGGGAAGTGGAGAATTGTGTATCAATCTGAAATTGTGGAATGAGTCAACGGCAGAGTATTTCTCTTAAATATGGAGATGAAGGACATTTTCCATTTTAGTGTTCTTTGAAACTTAATGGATATTATCCTATATTTTTCTTTTTTTAATTAATTTTTTTTGATTTTTAAAGAAGCTTTAGATTACTTAAAGGTTACATAAAAAATATAAGGGATTCCCATATGCCCCATTTCCTCTCCCTCCCACATTTTCCCACATCAACATCCCTCATTGGTGTGATGGTACACTTGTTACAATTGATGAACACATATTGAAGCATTGCTACTAACTATGGACTACAGTTTACATTATATTTTACACTCTGTCTTGCACATTTTTGTAGGTCATGACAAAATATATAATGACTTGTATTCATCAATGCAATGTCATGCCGGACAATTCCAATCTCCTGAAAATGCCCCCAAATTACACCTATTCTTCCTCTCCCATCCCTCAGAATCTCTGGTGGCTGATGCTTTTATATCAATGATAAGAATTCTTCCATTGCTAGAATAAAAATAAATCTATAGTAGAATAATAACGCCTACTTTAACCCACTGTTCATTCTGCAATCTTGAGGATTTTGGGATGGTGATAACCACTCTGATTTTATTGGAGAGGGAGCTTAGATCCCATGGGACAGATGGATGGAACTATCTTGATTTCAGTTGCAGATACTCTTTTTTCCTTAGGATGGGCATTGTCCACCATTATCTCCTTTTAGTTGTCCTGGGTGAGTCCAATGTTCAGGAGAGTAGGTTTTACAACTCTGCTGAAATTCATGGCTCAACTGGTACATGGATGGAGCAAAGATTTAAGTCTCTAGGACATATATTTATCAATTATAGAGCTAATTACAGGTTCAAGTAAAAGGGGCAGAAAAGCCAGGTGTACATGATGCAAACACTGGGAAAACTAAGTGGAGAATATAAAAATGAGTGTAACTCTGTTACACTGAGAAGCTTTAACTCCAAAGTAAGGCTCACTGACAGCATGCCAAATTCCTGAGCTGTCTTCCCTACTTACAGTGTCTGGATGTTTCTGGAGTCTTCAGGAGCCACGCTATTTGATGCTGATTTCTCATCTGAAACCGCGGATGCAAAAAGGCAGTGGTATGACATAATTAAGGTGCTAAAAAGAAAAAAATTTCCAGCCAAGAATTCTCTATCCAACAACACTGGCATTCAAAAATGATGGAGAGTTCAAAATATTCACAGATAAAGAGAAATTAAGAGTATGCCAATAAGAAACCAGCCCTTCAAGAAATGCTAAAGGGAGTTTTGCAGGTTGAAAGGGAAAAACAGGAGAGAGAGTGTTGGAGGAGAGTGTAAGAACAACTAAAACGACAAAAAGAGAAATAAAAACAAGATGCCACATACATAAACCCAAAGAAAATATGGCTAATGTAAGTAATTCCTTGATAGTAATAGCATTGAATGTTACTGGATTAAAATCACCAATCAAGAGACACAGATTGGCAATATGGATAAGGAAATATGACCCATCTATATGCTGTCTAAGACCCAGTGATGAAAAGTGACTGAAAGTGAAGGTTGGAAAACAATCTGATATGCAAGCAATAACCAAAAAAGGGTGGGAGTAGCTATACTAATATTGGACAAAAGAGACTTCAAGTGCAAAACTATTGTAAGAGAGAAAGATGGACATTATATATTAGTAAAAAGGGTAATCTTTCAAGAAGAAAGAACAATCATAAACATTTATGCACCTAACCAGGGTGCCTCAAAATACATGAGGCCAACACTGGAAAAACTAAGTGGAGAAATAGATGCCTCTACAATTATAGTGGGGGATTTTAATACACTTTTATCACGATTAGACAGAACATCTCAACAGAAAATCAATAAAGAAACAAAGACTTTGAATAATACATTTAAGGATCTCTATCTAAAAGAAATATACAGAACACTATACTCCAATATAGTGGGATATACATTCTTCTCCAGTGCACCAGGATCATTCTCCAGGATAGACCACATGCTAGGCCACAAAACAACTTTAAATGAATTCAGAAAGACTGAAATTCTACCATGTAATTTCTCTGACCACAATGGAATGAAGCTGGAAATCAATCAGTAAGGGCCAGGGAGCCAGAGTAGGCACAAAGATATGGAAGTTAAACAACACACACTTTGACAATCAGTGCATCAAGGAGGAAATGGCAAAATAAATCAATAGCTAGCTTGAAATGAATAAAAATGACAGCACAACATATTAAAACCTATGAGATGTAGCAAAAGCAGTGCTAAGAGGGAAATTTATAGCCATAAATGCCTATATTAAAAAAGAAGAGCAAGTTAAAATCAAAGACCTAACTGCACACCTGGAGGAATTAGAAAAATAACAAACTCATCCCAAAGCATGTAGTAAAAGCAAATAACAAAGATTAGAGCAGAGCTAAGTGAAATTGAAAATAAGAAAATGGTAGTATCCTGTTTTTTAAAAAATGTCTTCATCTTATGCTTGCTGTAAGTTTTGACAACTCCATTTCTTAGTGTGAAGAAGATGGTAGAAATAAACTTTCTTTGTTTTCACAAGAAATTGCAATCCAATTGGGTCAGCCCACTGCAGATCTGAGTAATCACCAGGAGGGTGAACCTCAAGGGACTCTTCCAGCCTATACCTGCCCATGTGCAGATAACACTGTTCATCTCTCACCAGGTAGTTCAAGCAAGCTGAGCCTGACTCCCACTGTGCCAGAAGTAGCACTGTCCTGTGTCACTGAGAAAGCAGAGGCTCCCAGGGGCTCTGTTTGCTGGTGCTTGTGTGTTCTGTTGGCAGCAGCTGGAGATGAACTTCTCTCCAGCATGGTGCACAGCCACACGGATGAATTTGTTTCCATTCTGTTTGGAAGACTGGTGTGGTCTATAGCATGGGAAACCTAGCACCAAGTGGATACCATTTTCTGACACACACACACCCCGACACTCAGTTTATACCTGCTTTGCAGCACTACCATTAGTAATCTCAAAAACTTGATAAACAGTGATTCAAAAGCCCCAGTAAGAAGGTTAAAGCCCTGTTTTTGTGACTTTACCTACTCTTATCAAGCTTTCAGAGGTTCTTCCACTGATAAAATTGTTTATCAGACCACCACTGATTGACCTACTTTTAAAGCAGCAGGGAGAGTTTAACTCTATTGACTGTTTTTATTGACTGAAATCAAGATGAAACTTCAAAGTTAACATAGCATGAAAGGTAAAACTGTAAAATTACTATAGCCTATTAAAGTATTACATTGACAAGCAGAAGGAAAGCCTTCAAAGGTATATTTTAGTATAGCTCATACACCCTGTATTAGTCAGCCAAAGGGATGCTGATGCAAAATATCAGAAATCTTAATTGTATTTTGTTATTATATTGGCTTCATATTCAAGGAAGGTTTGGATCACAGAAAGGTTACAAGGGGGCTGCAGAGGACCATTGGTGGGGGGTGTCTGGGATGGGGGATTCATGGGAGTAAG